>PVJC01037981.1:0-16960 GCA_004026665.1 Murina feae
CAGGTCAGAGGGAGGAAGTGAAGAAAAAAATAAGGTGGAAAGGAAGGAAAAGGGGAGGGTGGGCAGGGGTAAAGATAAAGGAAAGAAGGAATGTGGGAAGGGAAGGAGGAGAGTAGAAAAATCGGAAGAATGATGATGGAACAGAAATAGGAAATAAGGAGGAAAGGAAAGTTTATAAATGATGAGTCAGTAGGAAAAGTATTACATAAAGGAGAAAAATTGTGTGAGAAGAAGCCAATAAGGAAGTCAAATACAATTTTGTGTGAAGGAGATAACATTAAAAAAGAAAGTTAATAGGGGTGATCAGGCCTGTAGGGGAGGGCAGTTAGGGGGATCAGGCAGGCAGGCAGGCAGGCAGAATGGTTAGGGCAGGCAGGCAGGTTAGCGGTTAAGAACCAGAGATCCTGGATTGTGCGAGTCCCCAAGAACTCCATGTTAGAGAGGGTGCAGGTCGTGCTGAAGGACCATCCCCCCGCATCCCCCACGCCCGTGCACGAATTTCGTGCACCGGGCCCCTAGTATATATATAAAAGGCCCCTAGTCCTAACTAATAAAAGCGAAATATTAAAATTAACCATTTCTTCGGGATGCTTAAGACATGTCCACCAGCCAATCAGAGTGGCTGTATGCAAATTAACCTAGCCAAGATGGTGGAGGCCACAGCTCCGGTGTGCGGCTTCTCCTGGGCTGCAGCCTCCACCATCTTGGGAGCCTCCGTCCCGGGAGGGCATCCTGCGCCCTGAGCCGGCCGATACCTTCCAAGGCGGAAGCCTTGTGGGGCAGGACCAGCCGGCCAACTCCGAGGCCCCCTCTTGGGAGGCCATGGGGTGGCCAGCGCCATCCTATCACTTCCCAGGCTGATGGCCCGGAGGGTCAGTGGGAGCTGTGGCCAGCCTGAAAACTGCCCTCAGACCCTCACCCAGGCTTGCCACACACCCTAGGGTGAGGGTCTCCACTGGGGAGCTTGGCCAGCCTGCAAATAGACATTGGCCCCTCACCCAGGCTGGCCAGGCACATCAGCAGGTGGACATCCCCAGAGGGGTCCCAAACTGCGAGAGGGCACAGGCCGGGCTGAGGGACCACCCCCCCCGCCCCCGCCACCCAGTGCACAAATTTTTTTGCACCGGGCCCCTAGTCTATAATAATAAAAGTGTAATATACTAATTAGACCAGACATCCAAACAACCTTCCAGACAAAGCCCAGGCTGCCAGGTCCGAGGCAAGCTGCTGGGGCTGTGAGGGCCAAGTTCCTTGCATGAATTTCATGCATCAGGCCTCTAGTATAGTGTAATCTGCCAGGTAAGCCTCAAATAGAACATACATTTTTACTCATAATCTTTCCTCTACATCCCCAGTATCCAAAGACATGTGGCTATTAAGCACTTGAATGTAATTAGTCCATAATAAGATGTTACACATACCAAATTTCAAAGACTTGTAAAGAAAAGAATGTTCAATAATTTTGTTATATTTATTGCATGTTGAAATGATTATATTAACAATCATTTCACCTGCTTCTTTTTTTAGTGTGGCTACTTTAAATATTTAATGTACATATGCAGATCCCATTTTATTCCTAGTAGATGGTGGTGGGCTACCTTCCCATCTCCAGGATGGGTTCATGAGGGGAGCAGTCAGAGTGCCCAGACTCTCACACCCTTCCATGAGGATCCAACTTAATCCTGGTCAGGCTTCCCTCTTCCTGGGAGCTGTTTGCTCTGATGTGCATGAAAACCCTAGGGATGGTGGCCTGTCCTGCAGATGAGTGCTATGCAGAGTAGCCATCTCCTTGTTAAAGTTTAGAGAGTGGGGGTGGCTGACATTTATTACTTTTATTATTACTTTTGATTCCCACTTCAAGTTTCCATCTGCATATCTCAAGTTAGAGGTTAGACCACAGAATTTTACTTTTCTCACATTCAAGCCTAGATTTTCCTGATCTCTCCACTCCTGGTTGTTGGGATACACTTTTAAAGGATACAGTCAAACACAGATTATGTGGGCACTCAGCTGAAGCAGCAGAGCTCTCTCATCAACTGAAAACTGCTTTTAATGGTCTTTTATTTCCGTTGAATAGCGCTCTTCTAATAGTTAAGTTGCTACCCACAGATGGCCTGTATATAATTTAGATTTTTCTTTTTTCTTTATAATTAAAAATTTATTTATTCATTTATAATTTAGATACATTGATTATTGGAGCATAGTTAAAAATATAATCCTTTCCCTTTCAAAATCAGCTCTTTTTTTGGCCTTATATACTGATGCCAGACATTGGCAAGGATGCATATAGTCTGGACAGTATCCCTGGCTCCATGAAATTAGATACACTTTGATTCAGATGGACTTTGTAATGATGAATGGTTGGTTCCTGTCATGGGCCCATAAGAGTAATTCACAAACGTGTCTGCACATTAGAATCACCTGATGGTCTTTTAAAAATTCTAAAGTCTGCTAGCTAAACAGAGGCAACAGTAGTTTTTGAAATTTCTCAAGCTGGATGAGAACTGAAACACCTGTCAGAGTACAAATCCATTTAAATCGATTAAGGTTATCTCCCCACAGGGTCACTAATCCTCCTTTCTTAATAAGCCTATACATCTTATTTTCTGTTATTATCAGGGGGAAAAGTATGAATTGGGAAGAAAGTGGAGCAGATAATGCATATGGATAGGAGTACAATTTCTACTCACTGCTTTCTAAGACATGTTGGCTCTTATGGTACTGGGAGGGATATAAACTGAGAAGAAATTTTTTAAAAAGATGAGATATGTCCTGGCCAGTGTACTCAATGGTTAGAGCATTTGCCTGCTCACTGAAGAGTCCCAGGTTCGACTCCCAGTCAAGGGTGAGTACCTGGGTTTGCAGGTTTGATCCCTGGCCCCTGGTCAGGGACCAGTCAGGGAGGCAATTAATCTATGTGTCTCTCTCACATCCATGTTTTACTCTCTTTCTTTCCCTCCCCTCCCTTCCTTGCACTCTCTCTAAAGATCAATGGAAAAATAGTCTCTGGTGAGGATTAACAAAAGGAGGAGGAAGAGGAGGAAGTGAAAGAGGAGGAGGAGAGGAAGATGAGATATTTAAGAAATCACTAATTTTAGAAACAAGTTTTAAATTTTGTTTCTTGAATTGGGCTTCAAATCAAATTGCTTTCTCCCATGGTACCTATGGGCATCATGAGTTGAGTAAAATTTCTTAAGATTCTATTGGCCATACTGGTCTTTGTTCTCACTGAGGTGTGTTGAAACCTCAAACGGGATCCCAGAGGCAGTAATACTGAGTAATACAGAGGCTGGCAACATGAACAGATGAGGGAAACCATTCCCAAATATTTTCCATAGTAAAGGACCTCTGTACACAGAGTTGTGAGGGCTGATTGGACAACCAGCCCAAGAATATCACATCAAGGTGTGTTGCAGAACCACTTGCCAAGATCCATACACCTGGTACGACTCTTAATTATAACTTATTTTAGCTCACATGGAAATGATCTGGATTCTATAAAATCCAAAACAGAATCTGGATGAAAATGAGCAATCATCTACAATACATATTTGAGGTAGAAGTGTTAGGCCTGCCAGCATACGTTACTCCTATTGGTATAGCTGTGTTCCTCAGGACATGAAACCAAGATAGTTGAATATATATGGGGAAGAATGATGCAACACTAAGCCATCAGTCTCTGCTTTTCTGTCAACACTGTATTTCTTAGACATAGAACTTAGAACCTTTTAAGGAGTATGCATTAAGTGCCAATCAAATATATATGTATAGGTATCTATACTAGTATGTATATATCTAAATATATGTATATATTATATATATTTATATCATATATGTTATGTAATGCGTTATATACACATTGGCACTTGTTTGTAGAAAATCTACACTCTACTCCTTTTTTCGCCTTTACTCTCACACTGCTAGCCCACTCACAACAATTCTGACACAACTTGTGTAGGGGTTTCTCTCACATCAAACAATTCTGTGACCAGCTGTGTGCTACAATTTAATTCTGACACCATCTACATGAAGATACCATCAGATCCCACAGGTTAAGTGCTCAGTCCCACAAAACTGCAGCCCCCCTCTGATGCCAACTGCAAGCCCAGGTTGAGCTGTAAATCAGAGGTTTCCATGACCCCCTCCTCGGATTCAATTCATTAGCTAGAGTGGCTCACAGAACTTAGGAAAACACTTGCCTACTTTTACTGATTTATTACAAAAGGATAAGGGAAGGGTACAGACGGGCCTCTAGATGGAAGAAATGCATAAGCAAGGTATGTGGGGAGGGGTGTGGAACTTCCATGTCCTGCCTGGACCCACCACCTTCCTAGCATTTACACTGACTCACCAACCTGGCAGCTCCCTCAGCCCTGTCCTTTAGGGATGGTTATGAAGACTTCATCACATAGACAGGATCCATCACCGACTCTATTTTTAGCCCCTATTCCCTCTCTGGAAAATGGGGAGTTGAGCTAAAAATGCCAAGCTTCTAGTCATGGCTTGTTTTTATATGGTGACCACTCACATCCAGGAGTCTCCTCATTAAAACAGAAGACACTGCTAACACCCAAGAAACTTCAAGGGATTTATGAGCCAGGCACTAGGGTCAAAGGCCAAACATTAGAACAAAAAATGCTCCTAGACCTCTTATCACTTAGGAAATTATAGGGGTTTCAGGAGCTCTGCACCAGGAACCAGGGGCAGAGACCAGTACCTAGTAATTAATTCCAATCAAATTTTAAGAAGCATGCATTAATAGCCGTGTGTGTGTGTGTGTGTGTGTGTGTGTGTGTGTGTGTGTATATATAATTTAATCTTCACAATTACCCTACCAAGTATATTTTATCCTGCCTACACTACAATGAGCACTGAGGCTCGGAAGAGCCATGCAAATTGACCAAGATTCTGTGGTCAGCAAGTGGTATAATCACAATGTGAATCCAGTTTCTGATTTCAGGATCCATGGTCTTTTTACCAAGCTGTGCTCTCTACCAAAAATGGAGAGTGCCCTAATTGGAAGGGTGTATGGGTGGAGGTAAGACACAATAACAGAGCACTAGTGGAGGAGGGTTCCTTAAACAGATACTCAAAAGTGTTTTCTTTCATTTTCTATTTTTATTTTGCAATTGTGCACCATTACAAAAGAAATAGATTCAGGACTTGTGTTTTCTATTTACACAGCTGTTTATAAATACTTTCATGGTGCATGACCTGTCGGGTTTCTGAAAACTAGTGTATTTTTCTGAAGCATAGGGATATAATGTTGTAATATGGGAGAGGGGGTCTGATACATGAATTTATGAGGTTGTGCATTGGTGCACATATTCCTCAGCATCTCACTAAAACTGCTTAGGCTGCTGCCTACCCATCAGAGACACTCCGTGCCTCTTCCTGGTGTGCTGAATTCTTATGGCTCCCTCTTTTCCAGACATTTAATCATGGTTTTCTATTTTTAATTTTTTTAAATTTCTCCTATATGCTATCCCCTTTGCTGGGGATGCAATGGCAAGCAAAATAGCAAAAATCCTTGCCTGCTTCATTCTTAGTGCTCACATTTAATAGGGGGAGAGGAGGCAATTAAAAAGGTATGTACGTTAAATATAGAATATGCCAGACTGATATAAATACCCCAGAGAAAAATAGAAAAGTGGGATAAAGAGTTGCAGTTGTGAAGACAGTGTGTAATTTAAATAGCTTGGCTAAGAATGACCTAAAAAATGATGGAGCACCCAGCTGATGATGTGGCCCACTTGGTTGATCATCAACCCTGGCATCAGGAAGTTGCCAGTCTGATTCCCAGTCAGGACAGATGCCCAGGTTGCCGGCTCAGTCCCCAGTAGGTGAGGGGGAGGAGGTGCAGCAGGAAACCAATCAATGTTTGTCTTTCATGCAAGTTTCTATCTCTCTCTCCCCTCCACTCTCTAAAATCAATAAGAAAACATTAACAAAAAGCGAAGGAGCAAATGATGCAGATGTCTGGGGAAGTCTGTTCCAGGCAGAGGAAACAGCAAGGGCCAAGTCTTTAAGGTAGATGTTTGTGCTTAATGAGGCCGGATCATGTCAAACCTTGTATAACATTATAAGAACACTGCCTTTTACTTTGAGTGAACTGGTTGTGAGGTAAAGAGTGACATGTTTTGACGTAACCTTTTATGAGCTCACGTTGGCTACCATAAGCACAATAGGTTGAAGGTGGACAAAGTCAGACCAGGAAAGTCTCTTGCAATAATTCAAGAGTTGACAGTGAATTGGACCAAGAGGATAGCTGTGAGAATGGTAAGGTACTCAGACCTCAGTCATTTTCTGAAGACATAGCCAAGAGAATTTGCTGGCATTGCAGACGGACTGTGTGAGAACATTAAAGGTGATTCTATGGTTTGCGTTCTGAGCAACTGGAAGGGTGGAGCTGCTGTTACATAAGATGTAAGATACTGCAAGTGGGACCAAGTTCTGGGGCGCATCAGGAGTGCACGATTGAAAAACTGAAATGTGAGGTGCTATGGGACATTGAGAAAAAGCTTTAGAGAGCTCAAGAGGGAGCTCTGGGCTAGAGACCTATATTTTGGAGTTGTCATGATGCCACCAAAAGCCATTAGACTAGATGAGCACATCGAAGATATGAGCATAGATAGAAACGAAAAAAGGTACAAAGACTGAGCTATGGATACACCAATGTTCAGAAGTCTGTGGACTCAGAAGAAACTGAGAGAAGTTGTTAATAATATAAAAGGAAAACAAGAGGAGAATGCCATCCTGGAAGCCAAATGATGATGCTAGGATGTTACAGGTCAAGTGAGATGCTTATGGAAAATGGACTTTACTCCGTATGTGAGTAACATTGGAGTGAGTCAAGAGACCTGGGTTCAAACACTGACTTCACCACATATTAGTTTGAGACCCGCAGAAAGTCATACCTTCAGGAAACTCATTTTCTCAACTCTAGAAAAGGACTGCTATAAAGGTACAATGAGACAGCATGGAAACTACATACAGGAATAAGAAGCTAGCACATAACAGCTACTCAATAAATGTCAGTGGACTCTGAATAGGAACTTATGTATTTAGAGCTCCAGTATGTGCTTATTTCAGTACTAGACTGACTTTTCATACCTCTAACCTGGTCTGCAGAATCAAATCATTATCTGACCACTGTTCCCTACCTGGGTTGAAACCTAAGCACTGATTTAGCCCTGACACCATGCTGTTTCCTTACTCTGTGATAAATAGGTTGATTACCCTGGATTTACAGCCATTCATTTAACAGTATTTTGAGGTTGGTCACGACCACTTACAGCTCTGACCTTACCAAGTTATTCATGAGTTTTCTCTGATAAACTCAAAACTACCATCGCTGGTTTCTGGAGGTTTAAATAAATGCCCGATTGCCACTTACTAATCACATAATATTAGATAAATTATTTAATTTCTTGACCTTCAGTAACCTTGTCTTTAAAATATAAATGAAAATTGCTATACTGAGAGATATGTATTATTATTCACATTGTGAAAAAAAAATGATACCAAATATCTTGGTCTTTGTCAGTTAAATAGTCAGTTTTATAATATTAATATAAATATAAATTTCCTTCCCTCACCCTACCCCATGCTGATGCCTCCTAAGATGTGGCACTAAGCTTCTGTAATTAGCCAAAGAATCTTGGAGAGTGAAAAATGGTGCATTGCAAATCTTAACACACTCTGTTAGGTTGAGATTTACACTGTAGGATTAACTACATCCACTGAGAACAATTGTACTCTTCAATTAATGTCTCTTAGTCATGTAGGTTGACAAGCTGCATGCATGTGCATAAACACACACACACACACACACACACACACACCACATACATGTATACAGACATCTGGTCCTGGTTGGTATATTAACAAAAGTTTAGAAGAAAAATCAGTGAATAATTCAAACAAGTCTTCATTTGGGACTCAAGTCAAAAATCCCAACGGGAAAACCATTTTCCATACCTAGGCTAAACTCAAGTATTCCTATTTCTCCTTCTATTTATTTTTTCCTTTGGGTCTAACTGCAAACCATATCTATGCCTAGTCCTGCCCACTATGCATATATGTTCTGAGGACAACTGGAAGATAGCTCTAGAGTAAAATCATGGCACATCCAAAAATATATAAAGAAAAATACTCTTATTCATTTGCAGTGATGAGAAGTCATACCTTTGACAAGTAAAGCCTCAAATTCTATCACAGTGTATTTATATAAGGATATTGTAAGGAACTAAAAAAGCTAGCTTTTTAAAAAAATAATATGATATTAACATTTTGAAAATAAATCTTGATGTTTTAAAGGTAATGATACAATGATATTGAGGATTCCTGATCAGATTGACTACTCTTGATTGATTTGGTCTAAAAATGAACTTATGGAGACTTAATTATACCATGAGATTAGTGTATGCTTATTGATTTTGCCTTTGACATGATTAGCTACATTAGATTATGATGTCCTCATTACCCAAAGATCAAAGGTAGGCTTGAACTTTCTCTAAGGGGATATGTTCATGGCATGAATTCTATTGTTTTGAGTATATGATAGGTAAAGGGAGACTGCAAACAGAGCATTAGCTTTATGCCATTCAGAAATCTATCTTAGAAATGTGTCTGATAGAAACAGACCATACCTCTCCTCCTAACCCCACAGATGCTTAGCTGACATGAAAGGAATTGAGAAGGGAGCATTTCTACGGGGCACTTTTCTCTTTATACCATTATACCACAGTGGATCTGGGGCCCCTTCACAGGTAATCCTAAATCCTACATCACCATTATTGGCCTAAATGCTGCAGCTGAAGACAAGGGCAAATATAGCTGTGATGTTTTTAAATCTAAGTTCCAGCGATGTGGCTGATCAAATTCCTATGCCCTGCAGCCAACTTGGGACTCCATCCATTTTAGTCGGCACAGCATTTCCAATAACTCGGAGAACAGCTCAGAAAATATGAGAGCAGTGGCAGAGGTGACAGGGGGAATGAGATGCAGAGCTATGCATGCTGGGAAACCTTGGCCTTAATTTGAATGTACATGTACAGTATTTATCTTTCCCTCAAACCTATAAATAAGGCTGGTGCTTTGGCCATTACTGATGTCTGCCGTCATTTCTCTAGGCCTCTGTTTTGATGGAGCACAGTTGCTGCAAAATAGTATTTCTTTTTCTGCTAGTCCGCATCTGCTCCTGTATGGAAACCTCTCAAAGGCTTTCTTTCAGAACTGTGACTGGGGAGGAGAGAAGGGGTGGACATCATCATCTAGAAATCTAAATAAGCATTGCTGTTTTGGGACCCCACACTGCCATCGGGAGTGAAAGGAGCTTACAGGCAAATAATAGACACTTCTGTCCCAAGAGGAATCTCATCTTCAAACATTTTTCCTCGAATACTTTTAGTAATGAGCCATTCACCATCTCCCAAGGCAGACTCTAACACTGGACACACTAAAACCTTCTTTATGCTATGGAATCAATCGACCTCTTTGCCATTTATCCCTGTTCCTCTCAATACATGAATCCCAAATGGAAACAGTCTCAGTGTCCCAAGTGTTTGCCTACTTCTCCTATGAGTTCCAACTTTCTACATGACTCCTAGAAATAATTAGAAAAAGTACTCCCTATATAATTTTCTGTCAATTCTTCTTTTCCTTCCTTACAATAGGAGTATTGAAATGAGTCTGATGTATGCCTTTAGTAGTCAACCAGAAGGGTTTTGATCATCTTACATAAAGGAGAAAAAATGCCATCCAAGGACTCTCATCTCTGAAGAAACAATTCATTAGAATAAATGGTCAGAGGAAGGTGGTTTGAATTTTATTACACACGAGTGTCCCCTGGACCAACTCAAAGGTGAAGTGAGACCATCACTGTTGTTTGCAGGTTTGTTTCCTCTCTGGCTAAAAGTAAATAGTAAACTTCATTAAGGTAGAAGCTGGTTTTTTCATTAAGTGCAGTGTTTCCCAGTATATTCATAGTAGGTCTTGAATAAATAATTAATTGTAATTAAATCAATCTGTTTCATTCTGGAAGGAAGCCGACCTTCCAGAGGTTCATGTGTTCTGGAAATAAACTCCCTTGTCCTCTAACCTGGTTCTTTACATGTGAGGATGTGATGTTGACACATATTCACCATCCCACCTTCAACAAATGGTTATTCAAAAGGTTGCATCGCTGGGCTCAGCATCAAACCATCTCTCTGCTTCCTATGCCTGAGGAGATATCACCCATTCCTCCTTGGAATACACTTCAGGTCATTGCCTGTCTAGCTAGACTGTAGGAGGATCCATCTGCCATCTCCATATCCCTTCCACTGAAGAGAAAAATAAATAAAAATTCAACCAGACCAGCCAGCAGCGCGCCCTCAGTTCTAAGCTCTGTCTAGATGGGTCTTTCATTCACAGTCTCCTGTTTCCATTAGCCAATTGATGTCCCTTGAATGACAACAGGCCTGCTGCTAAGCCCTGCATGGTGGAAACCTTGCTGGCTAAGGCTAAATAGAGACGTTTCCTTTTTCCCTTTACAGCTGCCATGGTAAAATGGGCCCCTTTGCTCAGGAAAACGAGACCATAGAAATGTCCTCAAAGGCTGGGAAAGGAAAGTTAACAGAATTCTCGTGGAAAACTACACATCTGACGATGAATATTGACCATATGGGAAGATAATCTACAGAAAGAAAGAGTAACATCTTCAAGCTTTCAGATGACATGAAATGCTCCTTCTGGGGACTAAAATGCCAAGCAACGTGTATAAACTTCAGAGAGCTTTGTGAGGCAGCTCTGGTGCAGTTCAAAGTGTCTACACTTAACAGTCAGCAGATCCGGGTTTAATATTTTACTAGCTATGTGCTCTTGAGCAAAATTCGGAGCCTCTCTGACTGAGGCTTGGCTCATCAGTTGCAAAATGAGCATTTAATACCAATTCATAGCAAATGGGTAGAGCAAGCTGTGCCTGAGGAGTTTCACTTGATATGTAAGTGGGGCTCAAAGTTTTGTATGATCAGGCAGAAGTTCTAGAGCAGTGGTTCTCAATTTTCCTAATGCTGCGACCCTTTAATACAGTTCTTCCTCCTGTGGTGACCCCCAACCATAAAATTATTTTCGTTGCTACTTCATAACTGTAATGTTGCTACTGTTATGAATCGTAATGTAAATATCTGATATGCAGGATGGTCTTAGGCGACCTCTGTGAAAGGGTCCTTCGACCCCCAAAGGGGTTGCGACCCACAGGTTGAGAACTGCTGTTTTAGAGGAATGCGAGGTTAGGGCAGGGGTGAAAAGAATAAAGAGCAGTACACTTTGCAAGGATGGGTTGTTCACAGTGAGAGGTACTTCTTACGTGAGAATGGAGTAATAGCTTGGAGAAGGAAAAACATTGAAAGGATGTTGAGAACATCCAACAAAATAAATACTGACATGCGTAGAATGCAGACAGTCATTGCTATTTAAATACTATTGCTTATTAAAATCTTTTACTGTGAAAGGGACTGTTCTAAGTGCTTTATATTTATACTCATTTAATCTTTATAATAATCCAGAGGGAATACTTTTTTTCTCCCATTTATGGATGTAGAAACTGAAGCGAAGAAATTTTTGATACCTTGACCAGGGTGACATACATAGTGAGTGACAGAGGTGGGATTTGAAATCAGAACCTGAGATCCTAGCACCCACACTAGACTGCAGTGTTCCTGAGTGATTTCCAGGATCCACTCAAAACCAGGGAGAAAGGAATAGATGGTGGGAAAATTATGGATAGAGAGGAGTTTGTTTACTTTGGAACTGGGGTTCCCAATGGCATTTGGAAGAAAGGGCAACAGAAGCAGAACAAATTGGTATGAAAAAAAATGCATAGCAGTTCATAATGAGAAGCCAGAAACTGGAAACTAAATAACCAGTAGAGCTTGAATTTTTTGGCAGTATCTAATTATGACAAGAATATGAAAGATGGTGAATTCAATTAGTATCAAAACCTGGGATACAGCTTCAATGCAAAGTTACTCTTCTGTTGACTCTTGCTTATCTTTGGTTTTAGATCCAAATAGAACTCCAGTGAGATTTGCAATATGCTGCAAAAGGACCCCTAGAAAGAGAGAATTTGGGGTCTTTCTGATGGGCATGGTGGCCATCTGCAGAAGTCAGGCCACCAATGGCACTCAAAATGTGTTTCCTTCTTTGATATTTGGCAGAGAGAAGAAAGCATACAGGCTTGGAATCAAGGAAATGGAAAAACCAGCCAAATAAACATGCATAGTTGTCCTTGGCATCATAAGGGATTGGATTCAGGACCCCCAAGGATAACAAAATCCAAGGCTGATCAAGTCTCATATATAAAAGGGCATAGCATCTGCATATAACCTATGCATCATAGTCTCTGGTATACTTTAAATCCCTTTAGAGTACTTGTAATACAAAACACAATGTAAACACCATGTAAATAATTGCTATACTCTATTGTTTAGGGGAATCATGACACGTAAAGGAAGTTTGCAGTATTCAGTTCAGGAGCAACCGTCATTGGCCCAATTACATAGCACTCGTCAGCAACAACAAAACACTTTTTCTGAATATTGCAATCCGCGGTGGTTGAACCCATGGGTGCAGAATCCACGAATATGGAGGGTCAACTGTACTTTGTTGTTTGCCTGGAATCTTAAAACAGCAGATTTTGCTACTAATCTCAGTGCCATGGTTTGTATGATATACAAGATACAGTATGAAAGGCAACTAACCTGAGCATCTTCAAAGCCAGCCTGGTTTCTTTAGGCCCGAACACTCCATCTTGTGCATTTAACAATCTCTCACCTTAGAGAGAAAGAAAAAGAGAAAAAGGAATGGGTAAAAGATGCACATTCCACCCTTCTCATATCACATACACTTCTCCTAAACACACACACACACACACACATACACACTGGAGGCCCAATGCATGAAATTCATGGATGAGTAGGCCTTCCTCCCCCCACCTGCTGGCACTGGCTTCCTTCTGGCACCCAGGACCCGGTCTTCCCTTGCAGCCCCGGCTTTGTCCAGAAGGATGTCTGGTCTAATTACCATATTACACTTTCGTTATTATAGATACACAGTAACACACAGATCTTTTACTCCCTCTATCTCTTTGGTTGAGAACAGAGCAATCAATAGTTGGAGATGTTCCCATTTTCTGGGACTTTGGAGCATTTACTTTGGCCCTATTGTTTCACATTGAAGGTAGCAAATTGCAGAATTCTTATTTATTTGCTTATTTAGATAAGTGATTGCTTGCATTCTTATCCGACTGATTGTAACCCCTTACATGCTGAACATGGAATGAAATTTTAAAAGGTACAGAGGAATTTACAGATAAACATCTATTATAATTATCATAGGACCCAGACCATTTGCGTGAGGCCCTTTAAAACTGATTGCTAACTGGGATGTTTAGGGCTTTTCACATCCTCACTGTGAAAGATTATGTTCAATCATCCTACCCTGGTGGGCCAGAGGCTCAAGAATGGAATTGGGTCTGAAGAAGAGTAGAGGTCCACTCAGGGTATCACGCATGCAATAGGCCATCAAGACCTGCAATGCTTGTGATGAGACTGGGAATACAGTGCAGCACTGGTCAGAATTATGGATGATGCTGACACTGACAGCCTTGGTCAGGTGGCTCGGTGGGTTAGAGCATCGTTCCATACACCAAAAAGTTTGTAGGTTGGATTCCTGGTCAGGGCATATCTAGGTTACAGGCTCAATCTCCATTTGGGTCATGTATCGGAAGCAACAAATCAATGTTTCTCTCTCTCATGGATATATGTTGTTTCTCTCTCTCTTTCTCTCATTTCCTCTCTCTAGAAAAAAATCAATAAAGGTATCTTCAGGTGAGGAATATATATATATATATATATATATATATATATATATATATATATATAGAGAGAGAGAGAGAGAGAGAGAGAGAGAGAGAGAGAGAGAGAGAGAGTCAGAGCAGGTAAATTGAAGAGGACCTAATTAAGTTCCAGAGATGACAGGTCTTGTCAGGTACCAATATCATTTAGAGACACCAAAAATATTAAAAATAAATACTTACCCCTATTGGATTATAAGCATGACTTCACTTAATGTTTTTAATGAAACCAAGCCACATACTAAACCCAGAAAGACATAAACATCCTGTATTATAGCCTTGAGTAATACACTAACCAAAAAGGCCAGTTCTTGTTCAAAATCACTAAGAAACCTAGAGAAAAATAATATAAAAAAATTCTCTGTGATCACCTCAGGGAGTAGTGGGCAGGGATGGCCCAGGATAGAGAGCACTCAGAACTCTGCGACGGAAGAAAAGGCTGAAAAAGATAGATTCAGGCAAGTGTGAGGAAAGTCCTGAGAAGTCAGTTACAGGAAGGCTCAAGAGAGGGCAATGCTGATGACGAGAAGCCACCATGACAGTGGGAGCATGACAAAGCAATTCCACATACAATCTCTACCATATATTAGCATGAGCCAGCATGATTTCAGGGCATGGGAGAGCAGGAAATGCAATGGGATAAAGAGGCTAAGGCCTAAGTCCTCATCCCAGCCCTGCCACTGCGTTGTGTTGGCCTATTTCCACCTCTTTCTTTCTTGATTTCTTCATTCAAACCAAGGCTTCTCAACCTCAGCACTATTGATATTTGGACCAGATCATTCTTTGTTGAGTGATGTAGAATGTTTAGTGGTATCCCTGACCTCTATCCACTGGATACAAGTAGCACTCCCCACCCCTTCCCTAGCTGTGTCAACCAAAAATGTGCCCCAGACATTGCCAAATGTCTCCCGAGGGGCAAAATCATCCCTGGTTTTCCTTGATGATGTTCTCTGTGTTCTCCTTTACCCTTTGGGACAGCCATTAGCAGGCCATGCAGTATTTTGTCATTGCAAAGACTTTGGTTAGGATCAGGAAGATCTTTCCATCCTGAGCCTGTCACTTGCTAGATGCATAATCATAGGCAAGTCCCTTAATCTGTCTGAGCCTCGGGTTCCTTTTCTGTGAAATGGGGATAATAATAAGACCCATCTATCTCAACGGCTGTGGAGAGAAAATGATGAGATGATTTATGCAGCGTGCTCAGAGACAGGGATATGGTAAGTGCTCAATCACTGTTAGGTAGCCTTATTATTGTTACCATTATAATAGAAGGTGCATGTCCTTGACCATTCAGTTTGACACCTTCTCTCCCTTGTGGGAGCAGGAAGATAAATAAGACAATTGCCTTCCCCTGGGGAGCCTGCAGTCCATTAGAGAAGAGAAGCCTGTCCATGAATCACGGTAATGCGTGCATCAAGACGACTGCCAGCAATGAATGAAGTAGCAGTGGCTGCTGCTGGGTGAAGAAACAGAAAGCGGAACCATCTTGGTGCATATGGGCCAACAACCCCTGGAACACTCTTAGCAGTTCTGGATGCCACATCTCAAGATCAAAGAGGTCTGGGGAAGGGCACCAGGGATGATAGAAAGTGATAGGACTCTGCTGTCTAAGTCTGGGCAGATGACGGCAGAAAGAGGTCAGAAGTGAAACTTGCAAAACCACGAAAAGTATTATCAGCCTCTTGTACTTCATTAATAAAAATATGCAGAGTAGGTTTAAAAATCTTGGCTGTGGCAGGGTTATAGAAATGAACAAGTGCAACCCCTGCACTCAAGGAATTTAGATTTAATGAGGGAGACAAGCTTGTAAGCAAGTGTTTCCAGGACACCAGTGGAATAGCTAATGGCCTTATGACAGAATTGTAGTAGGAGGTCAGAGGTGAGGCAAGCAGGGCCACAGAGGCCTCACAGAGGATGCGATGTCTGGCTAGCGCCTTAAAGGATGAGTGGAATTTCATTAGAAAATTGGGAAGGCATTCAGGGGTGAGAGAAAGGAAATTTCAGTAGCAAGAATGCTACCATAGGTCGGAGCAGGTACCCTGGAGGCAGCTAACTTGGGCAATTCCACAAAACCACAGGCTCGCCTTACCTGTCCCTTTCACTCCAAGAAAGAGCTTGCTCACATCTGCTTCATTGTGCTGCATGAACACCCGACTCAGCCTGTGCACAAGTGGATATCAGGGGTCCAGACACCTGCCACCACCGGGGCAACCCTCAGCCAGGGAAACCTGCTGGTGTGTGACTGCTCAGGCCTCCCTGGTGCCTGAGGCAGGAGGCATCTGTGTGCTTCTGCCTGGAGCAGCAACCTGAGAATCCTTGCCTGCTTCACCCTCGCCACACCCTCTCCCTTTTGAATGGATATTATCTCCCAAATGAACAGCAGACAACCAAGTTTACATGTCAGGCACCATATTTTGGAGCAATTCAGATTAAAAAGGGGCAAAGCATGATTGTGGAGAAAGCATCATTTGTCACCAATAACTGAATTTCTGATTAACAGTGTACTTTGTAATTAGAGAAACTTTTTAATACTGCTACGCCAATTCTTAGTTTCATCACCCTTAACAAGTTACTTCACCACTCTGAGACTCAGTTTCTTCGTCTGTTTTTTACCTCATGTAGTTGGGAAAATATGTAAGTATTTGATTTACTTAATGTAGACAAAGCTGTCAAATCTTCTATAATAAAAGCGAAACATGCAAATGTGACTGTTACCACCAGCCAATCAGAGTGGCTGTATGCAAATTAACCCAGCCAAGATGGAGGCCAACAGCCAATCAGAGCGGCTGTATGCAAATTAACCCAGCCAAGATGGAGGCCAACAGCCACGGAACTAGACCAAACCAAAGGATTCTGTTGCAACTGCCTGCCTATGCTGGCAGTTGGAAGTGGCACCAGGGCACCAGGGCACCAGGAAGTGCGAAAGCAAGGTGGCGGGCCGGGGAGCGGGTAAGAGGTGGCAGGGGGTCGGCGGCCTGCTTGGTGGGCTTCCCAGGCCCTTTGTGGGGCATCGGGGAGCGGGTAAGAGGTGGCAGGGGGTCGGCGGCCTGCTTGGCAGCTGTC
>PVJC01037982.1:0-16978 GCA_004026665.1 Murina feae
AAGGGCCTGGACAGCTGCCAAGCAGGCCGCCGACCCCCTACCACCTCTTTCCCACTCCCTGATGCCCCTCCAAGGGCCTGGACAGCTGCCAAGCAGGCCATCGACCCCTTGCCACCTCTTACCTGCTCCCCGATGCCCTGCAAAGGGCCTGGGAAGCCCACCAAGCAGGCCGCCGACCCCCTGCCGCCTCTTTCCCGCTTCCCGGTGCCCTCCAACCCTGCCGCCTCTTTCCCACTCACGGGTCCTGGGTCCTGCGTTGTCCCGCCCTGCAGCCACTCTGTGCACTCGGGAGGTCCCTCAGCCCGGCCTGTGCCCTCTTGCAGTCTGGGACCCCTTGGGGGATGTCTACCTGCTGGTGTGTCTGACCAGCCTGGGTGAGGGGCTTTAAGGTTGCCCACAGCTCCCATTGACCCAACGTCCCAGCAAGGCTGGTTGGATGCAGGTTCTAGTGTTTATCTCCTATAATTGATGCTGTTCCTTTAAGGCGGCCTACTAACTACTAAGGAAGACTCCTCTGCTTCACCTCGCAGCGTCTATAATGAAACAATTGTTACTTTTACTAGTTAGGCCCGGGCTGCTCTTTCCTTCAGCTCCAGAGGATTCTATGATCGTTATATTGTTTTAAACGTGTGTTTCGCTAGAGCCAGTTTAAGCAGAGTGGGCACAGCTTCACTTTCGCTCCTGCCGCAATGGAAACTGCCGTTTACTCAGGTCCGTGAGTGATGGCCTCCATGTTGGCTGGGCTAATTTGCATACAGCCACTCTGATTGGCTGGTGGGCGTGTTTTACCCCGTTTCGGAGAAATGGTTAATTTTACTATTTCGCTTTTATAGAGTAGATTGGAGTATATATAACACTTAAGGCTAGATCATCATAATCAGTATACTGAGAAGGTAATAATTATGAATTAAAGTTGAGAACTTATGTTTTTTAAACCATCTGTCTCAGTCATATGTATACATGGTTTTTCAGACTTGTCCATCTTAGTCCACAACCAATAGAAACTCTCAGATCCACTTAAAAAGCAGATGCGTGAAACAGTTTTGCAGTAGAACTTCTTGGAAATAGTTTGTCTCGCTCTGGTCTTTCATAAACATGCTTATCTTTGAGAAGTTCTGACTCTCAGACTGTAAAATAATTGGGGATACAACTACTGGGATTCTACAAATTAGTTCTCATCCCTGCTCCAAATCTTTAAGCAATTGTATTAACATGTTTTCTGGAAAAAAAAAGTATATTCTTTAGAAGAGAGATTCTGGAACATTCTATTTTATGATTTGTGAAAGGATGGGCAAAACACAGCCTTTTTGGAAGTGGATAGACTGGTGAAGGGCACTTGATGTAAGCCACTTACCAAGTTGAGAGCAGAAATGGTGGTAGTGCTTAAGTGTCTGTGGAGACTAAGAGGGACATGGAACCCTTTGTCTTTGAGGAGAAGCTGGTCAAGGCTAGTTAGGCTGTTTCAGTAGAAATATTGCCCAAGCAACATCCTGCAGGATGAGAGCTTCCTTGGTGTCATCAAGGCTGAGGAACCTTCAAGTATCAGAGACATCATTATTTTATGGACTGTTTACAGGGAAAATGCTGTAAATTAAACTGGGACAGACCCATGTTTGTATAACATGGCTTTATTTCAGCTAGAAAGTGCAGAGTACTTGCCTGAAGTGTTACGCAACAGAGTAATACTTTCATCTCAAACAAAGAATTGTTTTTGGAAACTGCCGAAAGACATGAGGGAAGACCTTTATGAACTCCAGGTTGGATGCCAGTGTCATTCAACCCATCTAGAGAGTGTCCCTAAGTCATAGTCTAACTCAGATGGGCCCCCACAGCACCTGTGCACAGCTCCTTGGAAGGTCACCCAACACACACTTAATTGCTCTTCTGTACCTACTACAAGATGTCTGAACCTCAGGGGACATAATAGACTTCATCCGAACTTGTAGTCTTATGACCAGTGTATGGTTGGTGCTAAATGTCAAATGAATGAATTGAATGAATGAATGTGCAGGAAACAAAACAGTGCTGATGTAGTAGCCACAGTACCAAATGAAAGTCATCCTTTTAAATTCTTCCAACAGACTGATTTCCCACATCTGCATCACCATTCAGTAACATTTCCAAGTCATCCTGGAACCTGGGAAATTTAGGGCAGACCCTTGGGTAATGTGATGACAGACTAAAGCCTGGGTTTATTATAGTGAACAGAAATAAAGAAGTGTTGACAAGTAAAGTAGAGAGTTGGATTTTTTGGGTTTTTTGTTTTCTTTTGTTTTGTTAATCCTCACCGAGGATATTTTTCCATTGATTTTTTTAGGGAGAGTGGAAGGGAGAGGGAAAGACAGAGAAACATTGATGTAAGAGAAACATATTGACTTGTTGCCACCTTCAAGAGCCACGACAAGGAGCGGGCTGGGTCGGGGGTGGGGGTGGGGGGAGGGAAGGAGGAAGAAGGGGCCTGCAACCGAGGTAGGTGACCTTGACCAGAATCGAACCCGGAAGCCTTTGGTCTGCAGGCCAAAGCTCTATCCACTGAGCAAAACTGGCTAGGGCTTTCTGTTGTTTTTTTAAAAATATATTTTGTTACTTTTTTTATAGATAAGAAGGGAGAGGGATAGAGAGTTTAGAAACACAATGAGAGAGATATATCGATCAGCTGCCTCCTGCACAAACCCCGCCCCCACCCCCCACCACCACCGGAGATGTGCCTGCAACCAAGGTACATGTCCTTGACTGGAATCAAACCTGGGACCCTTCAGTCCGCAGGCTGATGATCTATCCACTGAACCAAACTGGTTAAGACTGTTTGTTTTTTAATGTAAGGATCCATAGTTAATTTTCACTCACACTTTATGACAAGCATAACTTAAAGATGAATGCCACTTCTGTTTATTTTTCATCAAGTGGGGATAATAAGCATATATTTTCAAGGAAGATGGAGAAGGATGCATAGTGCAGCACTGCATAAATGAACAATGAAATAAAAGCAATTCTGAGATTTTAGAGTAAGTGTTAGTAATTATAACTGTGTCTAACACAGATAGTAGGATTTATGGGGTAAGGAAAAATGAACAAGGAATAAAAGATGGCTGCTAATCCCATTCTCCTAAAAACGTAATGATCGCAAGAGAGCGAGATAGGCAAGGAGGACTCATGAGCTGCTTCCTATGACTGGATGGTGTGAAACTAAAGAAAATGGAGTTCTTTATTTTGGGTTATGACAACAATAACCGGATTTTTAGATATCTTGCTACTCCCAACCTAGTCATTTAAATGAATGTTTGACAATGTTACTGTGGAAAGTTTCGACTCTCGGTGCAGGATTTTGATACGGTCCTCCAAGTCTTCCTAACAAGGTAGCTAATAATGATTAGACTAGAGGCCTGGAGCATGAAAATGCATGCACTGGAGGTGGGGGATCCTCAGCCTGGCCTACCCTCTCTCACAGTCTGGGAGCCCTCAAAGAATGTCTTACTGATGGCTTAGGCCCACTCCCCATGGGCAGTGGACCTAAGCCACAGTTTGGCCTCCCTCTGCGGGAGGTGACCGAGTTGATCAGGGGAAGGTGCTGTCCCTATCAGCCCACTGCTGGCTGCCATGGCTGCTGGCCCTCTTGGTCCCTCACAGTCACCGCAGCTTTGTCCAGAAGGACATCTGGAAGACATCTGATCAATCTGGTCTAATTAGCATGTTACCCTTTTATTAGTATAGATAATGTACCCATTACTCATCTTTTTTAAAAGTTGTTTAAAAAGAGGTTAATGATGCTACTGTTTATGCAATCATAAGTTATCTTAAGACATGTTTGTCCCATATTTATATATTGGATCATTTGACTTGTCATTTGTAAGCACTACTAACAATGTTGCTTGATATAACATGAATATTTCTCTGTGAATCAGAAGCCAGTGTTGCTGGGCCTGGTGAAATATAGCATGTTTTTGCCCCCAATAGATCCACAACGGGAAAGCAGATGTTCTTCTCTGTAACACCAGCTATTGTGAAATATTGCTCTTCCCAGGAATGATGGGCAGAGAGCTCATTGTCTTCTAATACTAACTTGAAGATTGTGGTGGATGATAATAAAAATAAGAAAAAATGTAACCCATTTCTAAATACATTCCCGAGTTTTACATAAGAGCATACTCCCTATGCACACATAATAGCCACTTGAAGCAATTTCCACATAGTCCCTACCCATTTCCCAGGTGTCAAAACTAGCTCAGTTCCTTTTGCTGTGAGTTTCTTGTAATTTAACCAAACAAGATCAATTTCTGTAAACCAGAGTTTGGAAAAATTAAATGTAACGTGTACATAAGTGATTCGGAACACATTAGAAAAATAACTCAAGTTTTCCTTTCCTTTGCTTTATACACATTTTCTAAATCAGTTCACTTTATTAATGTAAACTGGATTATCTTAACCCCCACTAAACTGTGAATCACTTACAAATATTCCAATATATGTATATCATTTGGCATTTGAATGCTTCCTTCTGAACCAGTTCTAAAAACATCATCCCAACACTCCCAGGTAAGGGAAAATTCATTCTTCTTGCTGAAGGTTGACTGTAAAAGAATAATAATTACTTGTGCCTTGGCATAAAGAAGGCTTTGCGATTCATTAGCCACCTTAGTTTTGATTCAGCTATTAATCTGAGAAAACATTTGTACTTTGCATATCTCAAAGCAATAGAGGCTATTCATTAATTAATTCTCTTGGGAGATTTTGGGACCACCATAAACAATATTTAAAGAATAAATTAATCTTAAAGGGAACTAGGAGGGAGAATATGTCCATAATGTGCACAAAAAGAAACAGAACTGTAAAGTTATTTCATGTTCTTTGAGAGACAGTAGTTGTTACTCAGGAGTTCTTTACAGGAGAGCAGGTATCAGGTAGGGCATGGGGCAGGGGGCAGGAGTCCGTGGCAGGGCGGTGAGCGTGTGCTCTGAGGAAACCTTCTGTTTAGATACTTGCTGTATTGATGATTGGCAGTGAGATCATCTGCAGGTTTAGTTTTCTTCCCTAAACCTGGGCTTCAGCAACACAAAGGGCACAAAGATACTACCCAAAGAGGCTCTTCAAAGAATTGAAGAAGGTAATACAAGCAAGCACCTCCTACTGACCAAGGTATTAACATTTTTCATGGTGACGCTGCGTACATATTACCTGTTATTATTCGACAGAAATGTGTTTCTCCCAGTCATACCAGGACACAATGAGAAATCTAACCCAAAGTGAGAAGCCTGTAACCCTTTGTGTCTCATACATTCTTTCCTTTTTATGTTTTTACTGATTTTAGAAAGAGTAAGGGAGGGGGAGAGAGAAACATGGATGTGAGAGGTTGCCTCCCAACCCAGGGACCAAACCCATGACCCAGGTGTGTGCCCTGACAGGAAATCCAGCAAGTGAGCTTCTGGTGCACAGGATGATGCTCAATCTACTAGCCACACCAGCCAGGGCATTTTCATATTCCTGGATATAGGTTACTGGAGTGCAACTCAAACCGAACAATGGCTGTGTTTCATACATGGCTTTAAGTATTTATTTTGTATCATTGTAATTATTTTATCTATTAACTTTCGGGCTTAGGCACATTATGACTATTGTAAATATTTTGAGGTAAATAGATACTGTGTCTGTCATATTGGACAAGTAGAATGAGTGCTGGGTAAACATCTGTGTAATAGGTACATTAACATCAGTACTTACATGAGTTTTTGGATTGACAGTTGAGATTTAGTTTCTGAAATAATACATTGTAAAATATAAATGCAGAGGTAAGTAATTGCTATGCTTACAATACTTAAAGAAAATATATTCAAAATCTATATCAAGTGTAAGTTGAAATTTATCTATATAAATCAATAAAAATTTAAGTTATTTATTGAAATCCTGCCAGATTCAATGCTCTGTGTAATCTGTGTTCTATTAATACATTAATTTTATTTATTTAACAACACATAATTAACAATACCTGTGTTTTATCCAGGGATATGGAACACACAGATAACCTTGACCCTGTATTAAAGGGCAGAGTGCTGAGGGCTGTCACAGAAGGTAATAGCCTGATGCTCGAAGCCCTGGTTGTGGGTCTGTCCTATTGTTCAGAAGGTCCTGGGGGATTTCCTTAAGACTGTGATGCTTGAATTTGGGTGGTGGAGGCAGAGCAATTTCCTTTATCTCTCCTTGGAAGATAGGAAAGGAGAGCACATGTCCACCTGTCCCATGGAAACATGGATAAAATTATTTTATGGCCTCAGTAATACCCATAGAAAGGAAGGATGAAATAATGTGGGCCAATAGCAATCTGACCTGATGCACGGAAAGAGAAGGCCCTTGGGGGTTCATATGTTACTGGAACTACCAAGCTTCTGATGGAATGAACAGGGTGAAGGGGTCAGGAGGAATGCTATGCAAAAGACCATCTGAGGGTGGTATGACTGGCCTTGACACATATACCAGTTCAAATAAATCCCTGGAAATGGAGCTCAGTAGATATCAGAGGGGGATTCACTGCAGCCACATCCCCCGTGGAGCAGTCTCCACTGAGAAAACACGTATGCAAACTTGATGGGGACATTCTCTCTCTCTTCCTCCCATCCTCTCTCCCTCCCTCCCTGCCTCTCTTTGAATGCTTAGGATTTATTATTGGTCAATGAGTTATTCTGGGAGGCTGCTGTAGGCTCTTTTCTCTCCAGTTCTCTCAGCTAGCTTAGCAGTGATCACCCAGAATGAGGTTAAGGTTAGGTAAAGTGCTTGACTCTTTGGTACCAAACATTTAAGGATAGCGGTTAGAGTTGGAAATATTCCTAATTAGAAAAGCAAGAGAGAGCTAAGTGATGCTATAGAGAGAATGCCAGGGAGCAGGGAGCACGTGGATTGTGCACCTGCATTTCTCACCTGGCCCTGGGGCCACAAACCATCCTGCTACCCTCAGGTGTCCTGTCTCACTTGATGGCATCACTGTCTACCAAACTGCTCCAGTCAGATGATTAGATGTTTCCCTGAGTCCTCCTCCTTGCCAGCCCCTCCTGTCTAGATGGAATGAGTCCTAAATTCTCTTACAAATAGGTCCCAAGTTTTCTCACGTTTTCCCACCTCACTGCCACCTCGAGACCAAGTCACATCAGTCTGGCCTGGATGGACTGAATGGTCTCTTCCGGCCCTTCCTGTGGACACGCACTCTCTAATGCATTCTCTGCGGCACCCAGAGGAGCTCTTTCAAAGCTAAATCAGTGTCACAAGCTGGCTCAGTGCTTCATCCACTTGTCATTACACAGGACAGAATCTGGGTTCCTCGTGGGCTCCCAGGGCCCTGCCTGACCTGGGTCCTCTTATGTCCCCAGCCTTGTCTTCTTCCTTCTCACCAACGATGCCTTTGCTGCAGTATCTCTCAGTCCTCCAGGAGGCGTATTTTTGCCCAGATGTACCTTCTCTCTGCATAGAAGTTTTGCCCTTAGTTCTTTGCATGACTGCTTTCCTCTCTTCCTGATGTCTCAGACTTCATTGCCCCTGATCACGAAGTCTCTCTTGGCTGCAACCTTGAACGGCCTCCTCCAGCCCCTTTTGCTCTGTCCCAGCACTTGGTCTGTGTCCTGCTCAGCACTTGCCACCGTCTAGGCTGTGAGTTCTTGCTCACGTGGCTGCTGTCAGTCTGATTCTTTAGAATGACTACTCCGTAAGGACAGAAACCACATCTCCCTTTTTCTCCATCGAGTCCTCATCATCCCCTGATGCCTGACACCAGCAGCTCCAATAGGCGTTTGGAAGAACGAGTGAGGAAGGAGAAATGAGAAGGAATTTTCAGTGAGTTTATGAGGTGCAGTGGTGTTGATCACCCCAGGAAGCAGCAGACAGGAATAGATGGTGATGCCAGCGGCCAGGGTTAGCGGGCCTGCCTGCTTGTGTAGGTCAGATAAGCACTCTACCTTTGTGTCTTCATGCATCTCACCTTTGTTCAGATTAGAGCTCACATTCTTGTTTGGATGCTTTTTGGGGACCCAGACATGCTATTCACACTGTCATGTTACCATTATTTCAATCCATCCTTCTTACTCAAAAATAAAGCAACCATTGCTCAACTCATCACATGATTTAAAATTTTAATTTAGAAGAGCCCGACTGGTGTGGATCAGCGGTCGAGCATCACCCTATGAACGAGGGCCAGCCGATCAATGATCGTCTCTCATCATTGATGTTTCTAGCTCTCTCTCCCTCTCTTTTCTTGTCTGAAATTAAAAATATATATATTAAAAAATAAATAAATTTAGGGGAAATTATTGTTCGAGTCTGCTAAGAAAGTCAGATAATTCATGCATGTTTGCAGGGGTTAAAGAATTTTGGAAAATAGATTACCCCCAATGGACATGAAACTTGATTCAGTTACCTATTCGTACACATAATGTCTGCCTATATTGAGCCTTAAGAAAAATGTATTTCTTGAAACTGTGATCGAACTGTTTGGAGGCCACTGTTCTCGGTGCTGTGATTCTAAGTACCTCGTGTGTGATTCTCGCTGGCTCAGTCTCAGGCAGAGTTTTGAGAGGGAATGCAGCCAATATTCCCTCCCAGGATAACCAGCAAAGGATCACTCAACCAGGATTTGCGAGGCAAAAGTTGTGCAATGGATTCCACAATTACCATTTTTAAATTCATTTATGCTTGTTGTGTTTTGGGGTTTTCATCTGAAAATGTCTCACTCTGTGGTGGAATTTTCCTCAACCAACCATGTCTCCTGACTCTCCTGTTACTATGAAGGGATGAGGTAAAGTTAACAAGAATTAATTTCGCTTATCATAGTGATGGGCCATTAGGCATCAGATATTGAGTCTTAGAAATTAGTTTCATCATTGCTGTAATAGTGGCTTAGAAAACAGTCTTCCCTCTTTGACTTTTAAAATTATTCTTACTGTTCTCTGTGACATTTGAGCATCTGTTTATCAAATATGAACATGGAGCTGCTCTGTGCCAGCCATTGCATGTTCAGTGCACAGAGAATGTGATTTGAGTGGAAAATAGAGACCTGTAGGCAGAGGCCTTGTCCAGGGCCCAGTGCTTCGTGGAGCACTGTCACCTGTGAAGGAGAAAGGACAGAGGCCAGCAGGGAGGGATGCAGAGAGCACTGCTCTCCACGTGTGCATGAGTGTGAGTGTGAGTGGACAGCTCAGTGAGCATGAGGCTCAAGAATAAGTCTAACACTGAACTATGAACTGACAAAATCCCGCAATGTTTGTGTGCAACAGAAGAGGTGAGAACGTCAGTATGTAGAGGAGAGTCTCCACGCTGTGGGTAGAGGAGGCACCTGTGTTTCCTACTAGGGAGGAGGAAGGGCACAGCACCATTGTCTGCAGTAAATGTCAGTGGCTCATCACAGCATCATTGTATGCATGCATGCTCACACACACATGCACTCAGACACATGCATGCACACATAGACATGCATGCAGATGCATGTGTGCACACACAGACACACATGCATACACAAACACATGCTTACAGAGATGCATGCATCATATATACACAGACACACTCATACACAGACACATATGCATAAATATACATAAACACACTGACAAACACAGAGATACATATACACACATTCACACACAGACATATAGGAATATGTATGCCCTTCTGTGGATTTCCTCCTCCTCCAGTCTGTTCTCTAAAGGAATCTAAATACTCAGGCCCAAGAGAATGGCTTTTAGGAGAAGGTAAGCTTACTGAGAAAGAACCCTGACGTTTTCCTGTCCGATTTTATGGACAACGTCAGTTATGTGGCACTGTCCTCTTGAGTGGCTGCCAGGGCTGGAGCTCCAGAGATGGAGAGCAAACAGCAGTGGCTCTCTCCACGTGACAAGAAAATCCTGAAAGTGATAAGAATATAAAACTGTCTCCAGAATTAAAATCTGAGCACTTGAGCGTGATATAAATTAGACAGTTACTACAATGATACAGATTATCCCTGTTTTGTTTGCTACCCCAAACTAAATTGAGAAGTAGATAGGACATAAACAGCAAATAAATGAAGTAATTTCTATTTAGCCAAACAAAATGTGTAGCGCCCACAGGTACAGGGTTCATTGTTAACCTATCAGGGTCAACAGACTACGTAACAATTTAGAAATTGCTTCAAATTTCTAATTTTTAAAAGTATACATGAGATAATTCATAACGTTCAATAGTTTATGATTTAATTAAAAGAAATTTGCATTTTGTTCAATAAGCTAATTAAATATTTTATAAAATTCACAAGATAATGTATACATGAAGAGCGATTAACAACCCTACAATATTATTGAATATTCTAGAACAATTTGTGGAAATGCCACAATCCATTGGCTTGGATGAGGAAAGAAATAAACAAAATACAGTGAATGAACATAACTTTCATTTCTTTACTTTAATACATTAGTGAATTTCCTGCTCTGTAGAACATGTTTTGCCAATCCTGAAGAAAGGAGGCGCTGTTTCCCAGCTTCATCCTAGTAGGAGTACTGCTACAGACACTGATACTGCTTAGCAGGCCTTATACCAGACTCTGTGCTCAGTGACCTACCTTATCTCCCTTCATCCCAATAGTATTCTCACATGTTGTTCTCATTGTCTGCATTTTACAGATGAGGCAACAGAATCTCATGGGGTGAAAGAACGTCACTGGTCAAACACCATTACATAGTGGGAGGGTGGTGGTGGGGGGGTGGTCCAGGAGAGGGCGGGAGGAGTTCAGTCCCAGCCTCGGTGATTCCAAAGCCCGTGCTCTTGGTTCTGTGGTTAAGGGCCCTGCTGCAGCCACACAGGTTTAGCCTCGGTGATCAGCACTCAGTCAGATGGCAGCGATACCTAAACAGACAGTGGCCCTGGGCTCCCACAGCTCTGGGAGGCGAGCGTGAGGACATGGGAACATAGCTAGCACATTGAATGAGCAGCGGGATTTCTTCCTGGGAATCTCAAGGACGGCTTTGTGTACAAAGGGATGCTTGAGCGAAGAGTGGAGAGTAAGAGTCTGCTGGGTAAGAGAGGGGAGGGTCGTCCAGATTTGGGAAAGATAAGGGGAGAACTTTCAATCCTCAGTCAGATTGACTAGAGCAGAAACCAGCTGGAGGCAAAGGAGAGTTGAGCAGGGGTTTCCTTGCATCCAGCTGGGAAGAGGCTGCAGGGAACCGTCCTGTGGGTCAGGCTGGACAGGCTGTGCGAGGCCAGGAGAGGCCGCCTCAAGGGAAGAACATCGGCTAAGGCAGCAAGCAGTTCAGGAAGCAGGAAGCACATTTATAAAGATTGCGTTTTCAGCTCCTGAAAATGCTCTCCTGGCTGTGCGCACCTGAGTAAGCACAGACAGTCGTGTTCATGTCTTCCATGCCCACCTTGCCTGCTTGTGTCTGTAAGCGTGCCCCTAAGAGTTGGGTGGGATGAAGCCTGTCAAGCTCCCAGCACCTTCCTTCCATCCAATTCAGATTCCCTCACTGAAACCCAGGAGCTGCAGGTCCCTCCTCCTGCGAGGGAACCGAGGAAGACACATCAGATGTATCTGGGGACTAGGCATTTACCACCGGATAGAGGTGGTATTTTAGGTGCTATAGAATAGGCGCATACTCCCAGAGAGGCCTTAATAAAGCCACTTAGTCATTTGGGGGAAAATCAGTCTGATCAGCCCTTCACTCTGTGTTCGCTGAGATGCCAGGGGAGATTTCAAGGTAAAAGCTGAAACAATAGGACCACCCACACTCAATGCCCGTGACTGAGCACATGGAGGGGTTTTCAGTAATGAGACCTGAGACAAAGAGAGAAGATGCATTTGGCTATACACCATCTCAGAATGTCTGCTGTAAAATAACCTTTACAGGTTGAGTGAAAAATCACTGTGAACGTCGCTTTCAACGTAGGTGAGATATGAATAGTGAATACAACCAATAGAATATGCAAATATATTCAGATTTGTTGATAATCTAATAAATTCAAAAAGTAATAATGAAAAGTCACTGTACCCTGTCCATTTGAAGGCTTTTTTTTTAGTTGACAATATTCAGTGTTTTTCTGAGTATGTGAAAATAGGCATTTGAATATAATGCTAATGAGCATGTAAATTGATATAATCCTTCTGGATTATGGCTTAGTAACATATGAAGAGTGTTTACACAGTGTATATACTTATTCATATTAAACAAATATATATATGTACACACACACATATATATGTGTGTATATCAATATATATATCTAATCTAACAAAAGAGTAATATGCAAATTAACCATCATGCCAATACACCTAAACCATGCCCACCAGCCAGGCCACACCCACCAGCCAATCAGAGCAGCTGTATGCAAATTAACCCATCCAAGATGGTGGCCAGCAGCCACAGAGCTAGAGCAAACAGGAGGCTTCTGTTGCACCAGCAATGGAGTTGAAACTGCCTGCCTAGGCCAGCCGGGCCTCTGCTCAAAGCAACAATGTTTCAATTATTGAAGCCATGGAGCTAAAGCAAATAGGACGCTTCATTGCCTTCCTAGGCCTCTGCTCCAGGGAACAAAGTTTCAATTATAGAAAATAAATAAACCCCAGAAACCAGATTCCAGCCAGCCTCGCTGGGACATTGGGTCAATGGGAGCTGTGGCCAGCCTGAAAATGGCCCTCAGCCCCTCACCCAGGCTGGCCAGGCACCCCAGTAGGGACCCGAACCCTGAAGGGACTGTGAGCAGTCTGAAAATAGCCCTCAGACCCTCACCCAGGCTGGCCACACCCCATGGGGTGAGGGTCCTCACTGGGGGGCTTGGGCAGCCTACAAACAGCCATCAGCCCCTCAGCCAGGCTGGCCAGGCATGCCAGCAGGTGGACATACCCCAAGGGATCCCAGACTGTGAGAGGGCACAGGTGGGGCTGAGGGACCCCCAGAGTGCACAAATTTTTGTGCACCAGGCCCCTAGTATATATATGTGTGTGTGTGTGTGTGTGTGTGTGTGTGTGTGTGTATATATATATATATATATATATATATATATATATATATCAATTTACTATTACATATCCAGGAATATACTTTAAAAAGATAGTCATACAAATTAATAAAAATGATTTTTTACAAAGTCATTTTGTACAGTTATTGTTTATAAGATCAAAATACTTGAAACACCTTTAATTCCTTTCAGGAAGGGACTAGTTGAAAACCATATAGCATAAAAATATAACCATTAAAATTTTCTGCGAAGTTAATATTTGCAGATATGGAAATCCTGTAACACATTAGATTATGAGCAAATTCTTGTCCATATTTGGACTTATTTCTGACATATTTTTATAAACAGAAAGATAAAGGCTTTTCATTTGCAGAAGAAGCCTACGGATGGATGTGGTGGCAGGTGACTGTGGCAGGTCTCGGCCGTGGGTTTTCCCAGGACAGGGTCACAGGGTAAGGCAGCTACTAGTTCCAAACCCAGCAGCTATGAGCTGCTGCCCTTCCCTTCCTCAACTTCTCTGCCTTTACTGCAGGAAGGGAGTAGGGTTAGAGTTGAAATTCAATCCAACTAATGCTGGAATTTGACATTTTGAGACGGTGGAAATGAAAAATAGCACTGCTGCCATGTTCCATGGTGCCTTCTCCAGGCTCCCAGCACTCAGACTCAAGCACTGCTTTCCTGGTCTTAGTCACCTGCCTGCCTTAGCACACCCATTGGTTCTCCCCTGACTCCTCTGCTGGCTGGGTTCAGCAGCATCACAGCCTGGGCGCCCCCTTGTGTTGATGAGAGCCATCTTCCCAGGTGGGCTTGTCCTGGGCTCCTCAGTCTATGCTACCCCACTGCTAACAGAATGTTGAAAGTGTCATAATACATCTCAAACTCTTGTAGTCACTTCTGGGACCTGCTGGGGAGAGAAGTCCTTTACTTTTGTGCTTCAGATGTTGACCGAGACTTTTCCTGGGCACCATCCGTGGGCTCCCAGCTCATGTGTCTGGCATATTCTGCTGCATTTCTGATTACATTGCCTTTCTTTCCTGCCCTTTTTTTTTTTTTTTGGCAGTCTTTTACCTATTTATTTTTGTCCCTCTCCCTGGACAAATTACAAACAGCAATATCATAAAGGAAAGCTAGACAGCTCCCCTAATTTTCAGTGCATTAGGGAGATTTGGAAAAACTCTACTGTTAAATTGCTTATGTCCTCTCAAGTGTCTGCCACAGCTAATTAGTCCTTTTTGCTTGGCCAGTTCTTAGCTTTGGCATTTGTCCATGTGCGTTTTGATCCCCTTGGCAAAATGGAGTTTTGCTACTAAGAGCACTATCAAATATAACTTACCTCCTTTCCCCACTTATGTGGCACTGACATGCTTCTGTCTCCTCTCTCCAAGAGAAATGCACCTTCCTACAAGGTTTCTCCTCCGGGACCCCTAGGCCTGGGCACCTGATGGCACATCCTCTGTAGCATGGGGCCTGAAGACTTGCACTGTAAGGATAAGAGGGATTGATTGATGGATAGAGCAGATATAACCATCTCTCTCCTAACTGATCCATGTGGGTGGCTGAGGACAAGGTATTTAGCCTCTGATGCTTCAATTTCCTTATCCGGAAAAAGGGAGCACATTTCTTTTGTTGGAACATCTTTTCCTTCCTGTCAATTTTTCAAAAATTTTCAACTGTTTTTTTTTGTTTGTTTGTAAATTTTCTTTTTTGTGCCCATTTATTCCTGTAAGACATTAATCTCTTTATTATTTATTTGTAAGATTTACTTTTATTTATTTTCCCCAGTTTTATTGGCATATACCATTGTGTAAGTTGATGGTGTTTGTCTCATTGATTTCATACTAATGTTGCAAAATGATTCCCACAGTAGCATTAGCTATGCCTGCATCACCTCACATAATTACCATTTACTTTTTGTGGTTGAGAACATTTAAGATCTATTTTCTTAGCAACTTTTGTGTATATAATTCACAGTATTATTAGCTACTAGAGGTATTCGTGCATGGGTGGGGTCCGGCTGGCCCACCCTCTTCAGGGCCAATCGAGGCCAGCTAGCCAGGGAAAGGGGCAGGGGCCATGGGAGGTTGGCCAGCTAGCTCCTCCCCTGATGGGGGCCAATTGGAGCCTGGCAGGGGTAAAGTAGGGGAGGGGGGGCTTTGGGAGGTCGGCCCTCCCTGACCCTGATGGGGGAGCCAATTGGGGCCAGGGCTGGCCAGGAGGAGGGGACATGGGCTGGCTGGCCGGCCAGAGTTCATGTCACAGCTACAAGCCATTCTGGTTGTTCTGATCGCTTGGTATATATATATATATATATATATATATATATATATATATATATATAGTCATTATGCTATGCACTAGCTCCCCAGAGCTTACTCATAACTGGAAGTTTCTACCCATTGACCAACATCTCCCCTTTCTTCTATCCCCCAGCTCTGGTAACCATCATCCTAGACTCTGTTTCTGTGAGTTCCGTTTCTTAGATTCCACTTAAAAGTGAGATCATGCAGTATTTATCTTTCTCTGTCTGACTTGTTTCACTTGGTGTGATGCCCTCAAGTTCGATCCATGTTGCCACATATGGCAGGATTTTCTTCTTTCTCACAGTGGAATGATATTGCGTCGAATGTGTTCACCACACCTTCTTTTCCATTCATCTGCTGACAGACAACTAGGTTGTTTCTGTATCTTCGCTCTTGTGAATAATGCTGCAGTGACAGGGGGTGCAGTCTCCAGAAGAGATCTTGTCTCTATTTCATCTGGATAGATACCCAGGAGTGGACTGCTGGGTTCTATGGCGCTTCTAGTTTTTAATGGCTACACCAATTCACATTCTCACCAACAGAGCAAAGGATTCTCTTTTCTCCATATTGTAGCAACGATCATTTTACAAGGTCATTCCAGGTGTGAGGTGCTCCCTCCTTGTGGTTTTGATTTGCATTTCCCTGATGATTACGATGTTAGCACATTTTCATATACCTGTTGATTTGATTATCTGTATGTCTTGTTTGTAAATGTCTACTTAGATACTCTGACCATTTTTAATCAGATTATTTTATTTTACTTTTGATTTGTATTTTTTTATATATTTTGTATGTCAACCCAGATGATTTGCAAATATTTTCTTCTCTTCTGAAGGTTAACTTTTCATTTTGTTGATGGCTTATAAAATTCACAAAATCTTAAAATCAATTTTGTAAAAGGACATATGACCAAATGTTGTTGTTATTTACTAAATTTGAAACATTTTAGCAATATTAGAGACTTTTTATGTTTTGTTCTACTTGAGTTTAAACATTTAAGGAAATTTTCATTTGATGTTGGCATTCTTTAACATTTATTTTTGTTTAATTGTATAATGCAATTTTATTTTGTGAGGCATTTTTATCAATATAAAGGTATTCAGAAAAGTTTGAAATGCAGGAGAAGTTATTTAGAAAAACTGGTTTAAGGGAATTGAACTGCTTTAGACCCAGGAGCCTATGTCAGCGTCCCTCTCCCAGCATATGACTTTGAAGTCAGAAATAATCCTTCTTCTTCCCTCCTCGGCTGGCCATCCTGCCGCTGCCCTTTAACAGGGATTCATTCAGTTGCTTTTCTCTTCTCTGAGGCTAAACTATACAAGATAATAACTTTGGTATTTACAATTTGGTGTTTATTTTTTTAGTGTTGCCCTTTTATCAACCTATTAATGAGTATTCCTCCTAGAATGCCTCGTTGTCCCTGGTGGACCACAGCTATGGCTGTGAGAGAATCACATGAAGGGCCTTACAGGAACTTAGAAGCAGAGTGACTTCTTAGGAAAGCACTGCCTTTGGGGAGGAGGGAAAGGGAGGTGTCGCTCATAGGCTGAGAGTGAAGGAAGGGAGGGAACAAGTTGTAGAAATTAAGGGCAATGTAGGGAGGAAAGAGCATCACCTCCTGTCTGCCTAATAGTTAATTTTTAAAATATGCTTTATTTTACCAAAGAAGAAGGTAGGCTTTATCAATAACAATGACAAAAAAAATCAAACCCTTCTCTCCT
>PVJC01037983.1:0-16951 GCA_004026665.1 Murina feae
GCCTGCTTGCCCCCAACTCCCTCCCCCCCCCCCCGCCTGCTCACCCCCAAATGCCATCCCTGATGGTCTGCTCATCCCCAACTGCCCTCCCCTCCTAGTCTGATTGCCCCTAACCACCTCTGCCTTGGCCCTGCCACCATGGCTTTGTCCAGAAGGTCTCCCAGTCTAATTAGCATAACCCTTTTATTATTATAGATAGGGAAACACCCTCCTACCTCTACATAGTAGTGTGAAGATTCAGGGAAATAACTGCTCAACTTCCCAGCACCACGCCTGACACAGCAGGAATTCAGTAAAGGCCTCCATTGCCATCAATAACCACCTCCTGGTATGCAGGGCGCTGGCACCTTTGCAGGGACTCCTGGCATAGGGGCAGGGATAGACCTTTCCCAGTGGCTGGTGTATGTTCTCATGATCTAAACTGTGATGGAGGTGGTGGTGGTGTGTGTTCATCTGTTTGCATGTGGACTGGGCTTTAACAATGTTGCGAGCTGGATAATGTTTGGGAACCATCTACTACTTTGCTGAACCTGACTTTCCACTTCAGTGAAGAAAGTAAACAAGAGGAATGCGAGGGAGGCAGGGTGAAAGGAAAGGAGGGAGGGAGAGAAAATTCAGAATGAACAGCGGCAAGTCTCCAAACGCTCGAGGTTACTGATCGATAGACCTACTCAGAGAGCTGAGCAGAGGCCCCAGGAGGCAAAGAACATTGAACCAAGTTTCTGCTCGCCAGCTGGTTTTCAGCACTGCCTTTTCTCATCCATTGCCAACGCCTGCCCCCTTGTGGACAGTCCTCAAACTGCTTGTATTCTCTAAAATACCAGAAAACGGGAAAGTTCACAAGGAGAAAGTGTCCAGCTTTCAGAGGTTCCCCGTTGCCTGCAGGGTAAAAATCCCTAGACACAGAACCTTCGTGATCCGTCCCCTTCCAACCAAGGCAGCTCCTCACCGTGCCAGCACTTTATGCTCCAATAAAAAGTTTCTCTAGTCCCCCAACAATAGCGTTGATCAGAGACCAACTGGGTGATCAGGCCAGGGTTCAGACCCCAACTTCTTTTCTCCCTAGCTGTGTGACTCTGGGTAAATTACCTAACCTCTCTCAGCTTGTACTTCATTTGCAAAGTGAGGATGATAACAGCACCTCTCCTGGAGTTGTAGAGTTGATTGAGATAAAGTATGAGAAACATCTTACAAAATACAATGCCTCCACCTGCTATTTGTAAGCTCATCCTGTTCCTTCCAGCTCTGGGCCATTTGTTTAGCGAGCATTTATTATGAACTAAGTGGGTGACAAATAAGGCCAGTTTGTAAAGACCTTCTAGTCAGCTGAAAGAGAAATAACTATAGATACATATTTTTTTTAAAAAAAATTTGGCAAAGGCAGTAGTACAGTTAAAGATAGTTTGAGATCCCCCCCAAAAGCAAATCTCGGATAAGGGATAATTTGGGGAAGTAGTCCTTGAACGCCACCTCCAGCCTGTGACAGAGGAGAGACAAGATCTGGGCGAGTGTGTGGGAGAGCTGGACATTTCCCCTTCCCCTTCACTCTCAGAGAAGGGGCGGGAACAGGCCAGATGTGGCCCAGGTGGGAAGGAGCCAACCTCGAGCCACCCACAAGGGACACTGGCCAGCAGTGACCTAGAAGGACCCAGTGACCCGGCACAGGCGGCAGCCATGGACACCGAGGGCTGCAAGTTACACCTGCCGGCGGGGAGAACTGGTGTCCAGGGTGGTGGGCGGAGGACCCCAGGGGACGAATGCTCTGGAACTAGAGCTGGTGGTGACGGATCATGAATATACCAATGCCACTGCCTTGTCCACTTTGATGATTAATTCTACGTGATGTGGTTTTATCTCAGTTTTTTTTTTTAATTTTTTTTTAAGAATCAAAAAAAAAAAAGAGCCTGGCCAGAGTGCAGGTCACAGTTCGCACATCCCAGTCAGGCACATGTCCAGGTTGCGGGCTCAATCCCCAGAGTGGGCCATGGAGGAGGCAGCCAATCAGTGATTCTCTCTCATCACTGATGTTTCTCTTTCTCCCTCCCTTTCTCAAAGCAGTATAAATATATTTTAAAAAAGAAAGTCCATGGTACAGGTGTTTATGAACAGCAATCTGGTGCCCAGGGTTCTGGGCTCAGTTCTGCCACCTTGTGGCAATGAAGATGCTAAGTCAACTCAGGTTCCTCCCGTGTAAAATGAAGGGTACCATCCACCACTGGTTCTCAGTGAGGAGCAGCCTGTTTCCAAGGTGAGAGGGCCAACCAGCTGGCCACCCTCAGATTCTGACGTGCCCAAGGAGGGTCATGCCTGTCACTGTGTTGAAAAATGTACTTCAGACACTGGCCAGGTAGCTCAGTGGGTGAGAGCAGTGGTCACCAACTGGAGGTCCATGAGGTCCGAAAGGTTGGCGACCACTGGGTTAGAGCACTGTCCTGATATTCCAAGGTTGTGGGTTCGATCGCCGGCCAAGGCACATATAAGCAACAACCAATGAATGCAGAAGTGGGACAACCAATCGATGTTTCTCTCTCTCTCTCTCTAATATAAAAAACAAAACAAAATGCATTTCAGCGTTTGACTCTACCCCCTTGCAAATACAGCAGACTAAAGCCGCTAGCAGCCCATGACTCTAGAACACAACTGTGTATAAGACGTGCTTTGATTACGGAAGAGAACACAATCAACGAAGTGCATTTATTAGGAAGGTAACTCCAAGTAATCACGAGTGGCAACTGCACAGGGAAAAGACGCCTGACCAAGCCCATGGATTTTGCTTACACCACAAAAGGAGTTTTAAGGCAGTGTAATTCAACGCTGCAAAAACTACATCTGTGACAGAAACGTAACACTCAAAAAGAGCTCGGGCCCTAACTTGTTTGGCTCAGTGGACAGAGTGTTGGTCTGCGGACTGAGAGGTCCTGGGTTCGATTCCAGACAAGGGCATGCGCCTTAGTTGCGGGCACATCCCCAGTGGGGGGTGTGCAGGAGAGAGCTGATCGATGTTTCTCTCTCATCTATGTTTCTAATTCTCTATCCCTCTCCCTTCCTCTCTGTAGAAAATCAATAAAAATTTAAAAAAAAAAGAGCTCGGGACCCAAGTGCCCCCAATGCCAACAAACCTCTAAACCAGGCAAGCCGACAGCCACTGTGAGGGGCAGACAAACAGTTTCAAAAGCAACTCAATGTGACGCCCACCTAGAGAGGCCAGAGGCCGAAATCGAGGTGGTTAACACAGATGGACCACGGCGCCACCTGTAGGGCCCCTCCCACAGTTTTATTTCACAGGAACATTTTACATTTACATTTTGTCCTAGGAAAGCAAATGCACATGAGGTGAGAGAAAAACAGGTGTCACTACTATCTGGAACCACAAACAGGACTAGAGAAAACGGGGGACCAGACGCAGCTACACTGAGCTACGCTGACTTTTCTGGCAGGCCCCGCGCAGGCACTGAGACGAGGCTTAAAAATACGCGGGGGTAAGTTCCGTCTTTCCCTCCGTCGTCACCACTTGGATTAGGCTCCCAGAGCTTGGCCGGTTCTTCTCTGTGATCCAGTCATGGAAGGTTCTAGGACAAACAAGAAAAGCGTCACATTTCAAAAGCAAAAATCTGACACGTGCTTATATTCCCATCAACGGCTTGGGAGCCGCTGTGAAAAGCCACTAATGCAGTGGTTCTCAGCCTTCTGGCCCTTTAAATACAGTTCCTCGTGCTGTGACCCAACCATAAAATTATTTTCGTTGCTACTTCATAACTGTAATGTTGCTACTGTTATGAATCATAGAGTAAATATCTGATATGCAGGGTGGTCTTAGGCGACCCCTGTGAAAGGGTCGTTCGACCACCAAAGGGGTCTCGACCCACAGGTTGAGAACTGCAGCCCTGAGGCATCAGGGACAGATAACCAGGTCCCCTTGATTTCAGCACTTCACTCCTTCTACTCCCCGGCCGGCAGGAGCTGGCGAGATTTGAATGTTCATTTTTGTATTTTCCTGCATTGTTGGAATCTGTTATAACACAGTGGTATGATTTTACATAATTTTAAAAAAGCACTTTAGCCCTAACCAGTTTGGCTCAGTGGATAGAGTGTCGGCCTACGGACTAAAGGGTCCCGGGTTCGATTCCGGTCAAGGGCATGTACCTTGGTTGCAGGCACATCCCCAGTAGGGGGTGTGCAGGAGGCAGCTGATCGATGTTTCTCTCATCGATGTTTCTAACTCTCTATCCCTCTCCCTTCCTCTCTGTAAAGAACCAATAAAATATATATTTTTTAAAAAGCAGCATTTTAGTTTATATGCTGCTATATTACCTTCCCAGAGATTTGAAACGGAGAAAGAAGAAACTCATTCTTTTTTTTATAGCAAAAATATAAGGAACACCTACGGATATATCAAGCAATGGGGAAAAAGTACAAAAAATGGACTTTTACAATAAAATACATTAAATGCTAGAACAGGGGCACTTACTAACTCTGTGTGGGAAAGGGCAACCAACTCTGCGTCAGGGAGAAAAGGCATCAGAAACCCAGGAGGTTGAACACATGGCTGATGCTTTTTACAACCTCTCCTCTGGCTGTCAAGTACACCCCCCCTCTACCTGTCCCCCTTAACGGGATGGCACTCAGCGTTCCTGGGACATTCCTCAGGGCCAGGCAGTGCTGTCCACCCCGGAACTGAAGTCCAATTGCCACATCTCTGGAGCTCTTCCCTGAGTGTCGAACAAGTCTGGGAGACGGACAGGCGCCAAAAGCCAAGCGCCACTGAAACTCCCTCTCATGCTGCGATAGGTCATGACCCCGCCTCTGGGGGCGGAGCAGGGCTGGGGACACTCTCTCGGCCCAGGGACCTCCCCCCCGCCCCACTGTATAAGATTCACACTGATGTACCATGTACACTCAGAGGCCAGTGAGCTCCCAGGCCGCCTGTGTGGCCACGCCCAGAAAACGTGGTGCGTCCTCTAGCCCGGGGCACAGGCATTAGTATTTCTATGACACTCACTCCACGAGGAAGTCCAAGGGCGTCCAGGAGCTGAAGTCAGCCTCGGGCATGGACTTCCTGTTCATCGGGGTATCGAGGGTAATCCTGCGGTGCAGAGATGAGCCTGTCATTCACGTCTCCCTCGGCAGCCAGCCCCTCGGCCAGGAAAACACACCGAGAGCCTCCGGTGCCACGGGGGGCAGCATCGCACATGGAGATCACGTGGACAATCAGAGCAAGGCCAGGAAGCCGCTGCACACGCGGCGGTCAAGTCCGAGTGTAGTTCAGGGAGGCGATTTGTGAACCCCCGTTACTCAGACAAGAACCAAACGAAAGGGCCACATTGTGCCTTGTTTTTTTAAACACAGTCTTGCCCAACCGGCATGGCTCAGCGGTTGAACACTGAGCACTGACCTACGAACCAGGAGGTCACAGTTAGTTCAATTCCTGGTCAGGGCACCTGCCCATGTTGCAGCTCAGTCCCCCGTGGGAGGTGTGCAGGAGGCAGCCAATGGATGATTCTCTTTCATCATTGATGTTTCTCTTTCTCCCTCTCCCTTCTTCTCTGAAATAAATTTTTAAAAAAGTGTTTAAAAAAAAAAAAAAAGGCAGAACTAGCCCTAACCAGTTTGGCTCAGTGGATAGAGCGTCGGCCTGCAGACTGAAAGGTCGCAGGTTCAATTCCAGTCAAGGGCATGTACCTTGGTTGCGGGCACATCCCCCGTGGGAGGTGTGCAGGAGGCAGCTGATTAATGTTTCTCTCTCATCGATGTTTCTAACTCTCCTCTCCATTCCTCTCTGTAAAAAAACAATAAATTATAAAGATTTTTTAAAAAGGCAGCTCATCAATGATTCCCTTACATCGTTCATGTTCCTATCTCTCCCTCCCTCTGAAATCAATAAAAATAGAAGGAAAAATATGTGTTTAAAAAAAGAAAAGAAAAAGACAGAATTAGCCCTGACCGGTTTGGCTCAGTGTATAGAGCGTTGGCCTGCGGACTGAAGGGTCCCGGGTTCGATTCCGGTCAAGGGCATGTACCTTGGTTGCGGGCCATCCCCAGTGGGGGGGTGTGCGGGGGGCAGATGATCAATGTTTCCCTCTCATCGATGTTTCTAACTCTCTACCCCTCTCCCTTCCTCTCTGTAAAAAAATCAATAAAATATATTTTTTTTAAAAAAGAAGACAGAACTACAAGTATTCAAATAAAATGTGTGGACTGAGCTTAATCAGGGAGAAGGGGAAAACAGATGGAAGGAATAAAAAACAAGCAAGAGGCAAAGCGAACAGACCCGCCCATCAGCCAGTCCGCCACTCTGGCTGCCAGCTCACCCAACACCAGGAGGCCCTTCAGGGACAGGGTGAATTTCAGAGCCGAGATGAAGGCACACACGCGTCCCTGGGGAGCGGCTCCAGGCCACGGGGACTCCAGGCAGAGGGGGCAGAGCACTTACGGGAGCACCGCGATGGCCGCGGCCCCGGGCGGCATGCCACTGTTCTTCCCCGCGAGGCTCTGGCACAACTGATGGACGGCGCCCTTGGCCATGCCGTAGCCGATCATCCCTGGGAAATGGAGAGAAAACGGTTCCATGAGCACTGGCCCCCGCTGGTGTGTCCGCAGGCCGCCACACCAGGGTCCAGAGGAGGCCGGGAAGAAGGGCAGGATGGACATCTAGGGAGAGAGCGTGGAAGGCACGTAACATTTCAAGTGCACCGATGGTCGCCTGACAGTTAATGTTTATCACAAAAGCCATAAGCTGAGCCTGTTTTTTATTTTTATTGTTGAGAACATCAAGGCTCAGACAGGGTAAGTGACAGGCCCAAGCTCACACACACACACACACTTGCACTGAGGCCCCCACGGAGGTGAAGGGCCAGGCAAGAGCTGGGTTCTGAACCCTCGGATTGTTAATTGCTTGTGACCAAAATCGAGCTCTCATTTGGAGTCAGGCTGCACAGGTTCAAATCCAAGCTCTTCCACTTACCACTAAAGAAATCCCGGGCTAGTTCTCATTGCCCTGCTAGCCTCAGTTACCCCATCTGTAAAATGGGAATGAAGTACTTAATTCTGAGCTCAGCACACAGTAGGTGCTCAATCAATGTTTCCCATCCAATTCATAGAAGTAACACGCGCAGACGTCCATCTCCCTGGGTCAAGTATGAGCAATGCTGACGTATGTATACAACGCTGCCCACTAATCTTCGTTTGCCCCCACTGATCAGTGAATGCTTGCTGGCTGAACAAGGCACGCCTCTGCTTAGGACAGGTTTCTGCCTGCTCTGCAGACATGTGGCAGGAATAGGGTCTCTCCTCTCCACAGCCCCCCACACACCCAACTGTGGATGCTCACTAACTGCTGTGAACACCTCTCATCGTCCTCCACAGAACTTCTTCAGGAGTCAGCAGTCTCTTTAGAAGCTCCCGGCAAGCATGCCCTGTAAAGCAAAACAGCTGAGGAGGCAGCCAGCAACGGTCCAGGGGGAGGTGGGAATCACAGCCCTGCCGAGGGTCCAATCACTAAACTGCTTCCACAGCAACCTCGGATTGCAAAAGCAGGTCAAGGTCTCCAACGGTTATTTAGAAGCATAAGCAGAATATTTCACCATCCCAGGCGTCTCTGTTTAATCGGGGGCTCGGGGCCACCAGTGGGAGAAAGATCGGACAAACTACTCTGCAGGGGTTCAAAGAAACCAGTATATGACTCTCATTCATCCAGCCCCGACCCCAGCACTGGAGTGTTCCACTCACTCTTCATTCCATTCAAACAACATGAGAGAGGATCTGATGAAGAAAGAAACAAGCGTCCAGCAGGCATGGCTCAGTGGTTGGGTGTCGACCTATTGAACCAGGAGGTCATGGTTCGATTCCCAGTCAAGGGCACAGCCCTGGATTGCAGGCTCGATCCCCAGTAGTGGGCATGCAGAAGGCAGCCTATGGATGATTCTCTCTCATCATTGACGTTTCTCTCTCTCCCTCTCCCTTCCTCTCTGAAATCAATAAAAATATATTTTTTGAAACAAGCAACCCGCAACCCCAATGGTTTAATTCTACAGAATTCTACACAATGCAAGTAAAGACATCATTTGCAAGAAATGGCAACAAAAAAAGTATTTCATAAGAAGATAAGTACTTTCTTCCCAATTATAAAATGATTTCCAAACACAGCAAACAAAAGTGCTCACTAGCATTTAACACAGTTCATCCTCCAGAAGGTGACCTACACATACAACCTTGGAAACAACACAGTGGGGTTTTCTCAGTATGTTTTCGTTTTTGAACAACTTTTCTTGGGTTTAGAGGATGACTAAGCCGCTTCGTCGTTTACTTTCAAATTACACATAGATTTCCCCTGATTTTCCTAGGGTCTGAACCAAAGCTGAAAAATTTCATGACTCAGATAAATTTAACAACACCTAACTGAGGACTCAAAGACGAACAGTTATGAACATCTGCAGCAAAAGTAGCTGAGCAAGAGAGTAAGTCTGAAATAAATGAGCATGCCATTTACCACTGCCTCTGTCACCCCGTCCTAAGCCATTCACATCCGCTAAAATGTCCGCAAGTCCTAAATGCCATATAGAATATTTTATTATTTATCCCCACTTTACAGATGACACTATCGGGCCTTAGAGAGGTGAAGTAACTTGCCAAATATCACACAAGAGGTGGCAAAACCACCAGAGGCACCTCGCCTGTGCAGTCCCAGGCCTGCACTGCTAACCCGTATCCAAAACTATGAACACAAAGACGGGTACAAACCAAAGGAAAGCAGGAGAGCGTTCCGTCCTTCAGGAAAATTAGTCTTTCAAGTCCCGGGGTTTTCTTTTTCAAATGTCATTTCTCTACCTACTTTCCAGCGCCCCTGCTCTCCGTCACCTTTAATAAAAACCGGAACTCAACGAAGCTAGCACCTGACATTTACACAGCTTTAATGACTGCAATAGACATGGACGTGTAAGATCACAGGCTCTGAGCCGCGTGGTAAAAAAAAAATAAGAGGCAAGAAATGGTTGGTTCATAAGAGTCTCGCAGTTCAGCACGTTGCATTAAAATGGAAGAAGGTGCTCAAGCTCTCCAGCACACCAAAGGGGCCGGAAAAGCACCCCGCCCCCACTTTTATTAAAGAAGAGCTTCACTTAGGTAGTCGAGGTGGACACTTTCTGCCTCTGTGCTGAACCCCCCAAACCGTCACTTAAATTCCTTTAATCCTACCTGAAAGGGGGTATTATGGGTTGAACTGTGCCCCCCAAATTCATATGTTAAAGTCCTGTACCCCAGAATGTGACTATATTTGGAGACGGGGTCTTTAAAGAGGTCATCAAGTTAAAATGAGGTCATTAGGGTGGGTGCTCCCGTAATATGACTAAGAGGAGGTGACTGGGACCCAGGCAGGCACAGAGGGACGCCCATGCGAGGACACAGGAGAAGACAGCCACTGACAAGCCAAGGAAACAGGCACCAGGAAGAAACCAAGAAATCGGCCCTGCTGACACCGTGATCTGGAACTTCCGGCCTCTAGAGTTATGAGACGACGGTCTGCTGTTGAAGCCACAGGGGTACTTGGTTATGGCAGCCCTAGCCAACTGCCACCAGGAGCAAAACGTGTAAAGAGGACTTGGATCGGCCTGACACACTGGGAAAAGCACACAGTTTAGAAGTGACGGGGGTTCTGATTCAAAGCAAGGTTACAACTCACTTACCACGAAAACCCGGGCAAGGGAGCTCACCGCGCTGCGTCTTAGCTCCCTTCCCTGTAAACTGAGAAAGCTCTCGAATACCATCAGCCCCAGGACCCCATGGGAATCCACGGCAGTGAGGAGGCCCACAAGAAACTGGCCCTGTGCTGGGCGCCTCCGGCTGCTCCTCAAGGCAGACGCTACTGTCACTAGTTCCAGTGACTCCGGCAGAAATCTGGTCAGATACGGGATCTGTTCAAGGCCACCCTGCTGGGACGAAGAATGCACCCCAGCCTCTCTCCCTCTATCACCCACACTATTCTCAGCGGCCGCGCTGCTTCCCCGGGACACACGAGCACAGCGTGATGGTGATAATACACGTCTATTACCTAATTGGTGCCTCCTCCACCACCACTCGTTCCCGGGGTGGATCATGGATAAATATACCAGGTTGCAGGGCAGTAAAGGGGCAGATGGCAGCACTCCTTAGCCACCACGAAGATGAGGAATTCAGGCCTAAAGGAAGCAAAGCCCACCCACACCAAGCACCCCAGAGGGGAAGAGGCTTCAACGCTCCCCGTCTCATCAAAGCGCCCCGCAGCCCCAGCAAGCAAGCGTTAGCACTCCCATTTCACAGACGGGGAAATGGAGGCTCACCAGGAGTCCCGTCCAGGGCGGCCTTGGCACCCGCCAAGGTCAGGAGGCCTCCATCCTTGAGGTGCTTGGTGGCCAGGTGGCTGGAGATGGTGGACGTCCATATGCTCTGCTTCCACATGAGGTCACAGTTTTTGAAGAGAGCTGAGGGAGGAAACACAGGGGAGGGAGGAAACACAGGGGGACTCAGCCTCCGCGGGAGGAGCCCAAGAGCCGAGTCACTCAGGGCGCAGACACTGGGAAAGCACCGGCCCCTCCCACCTGTCGACAGGGTCTGGTACGAGCAGTGAGGGCTCTGAGGTCATAGACGCGGGTTCGAATCCAGACTCCCAGTCCCGGCTTGCTCACCTGGAAACTGGCCACATTTCAGCCAGAAAGTGCAGACTGCGAACAGTCTGTGGGGCTGTCCGTCAGAGAGGGTCCTGCTTTAGGAGGGCGTTAGGTTTGTAACCGAACCTGCGTGTCTAAGTCAGGTTTCACTGGTGATAAAAAGCTGAGGGACCATTACCACAAGGACATAGAGGGCTGTTACAAAGCTACATCGTTTTCAAGGCCAAAAGGTTAATGCTGGCTTTAAAGACCCTTTACAAGAAAGCTGAGCCCTGGCCGCTGTGGTGCAATGGAGCGTCGGCCCATGCACCAAAGGGCTGTGGGTTCAAATCCCGTCAAGGGCATGTACTGGGTGGCAGGTGCACTCCCTACCCCCGGCTGGGAGGCAATCAGTCGATGTGTCTCTCTCACATTGATGTTTCTCTCTCTCCATTCCTCCCTCCGTTCCACTCTCTCTGAAAAGCAATAGAAAAAATATCCTCAGGTGAGGATTAAATTAAAAACAAAAGCTGAAATGACAACATTTCACACTTTTTTAACTCTCTGGCCTCGCTAAAAATGCAAAAAGAAACAAGTGGCAAGATGTAACTCGGGCAGCTGGACGGGCGGCTGTGCCCTTCCCCCCGCTCAAGGCACAAAGGTGCCAGTGAGGCTGTGCCCATGACCCCCATCCAGCAGGGGTCTTTCCCCCCCCCCCCCCCCGGGATCGCATTTCCCTGCAGAAAAGGACTAGAAAAACACTGATGGGCCCACACTTACCACTCCTTGTCCCCAAAACACACCAAAGGCCATGAGGGTGTTTCGCCCAAACCCCACAAAATATCAGTGTCACATTCAAGGGTGGTTCACAGAAAATCGATTCCTTTTTACACAGCTTTGGCTAATACATGTAGAAGGAATGACAGATTTAGGAAACTACCATTCTCCAACCCCCAGTGGAATCACGGACGCGGGCAGGGATAAACTGTGGATGCTTAACACCCTTGGGTTACAGAAATCTGGGATTCTCAAGGTGTCTGGGAAGAGGATAGTCACACTCACTGCCAAAGCAGTCCCACAGGTCGCTTCCTAATTGCAAACAGAAAATGGACCTTTACAACGGAAGCCTATCGGCTGCCGCCTTAACTCATCGGCAAACGGGGCATCACTGGGGTGGCAGGGCCATCTGACACAGCGACAGTCCCACTGGGATTAGTAAGAAGTACACATGAATCAGGAAGAATTCTCGCCTCCACGATGCTTAACCTGATCGTAAGCAAGTCCCAGACGTAAATTCCAGGGCACCGGGAATACTCGGGCTAGATGAACCAGGTGAAGGCACCTTAGAGAAGCAGTGAGATACGTTCATATGAAAACTGCCCTGCCTCACCAAGTCTACCACTGGGGGGGAAAATTCTACATTAGGAGACTAAAAACAGCCCTAGCCGGTTTGGCTCAGTGGACAGAGTGTCAGCCTGCGGACTGAAGTGTCCCGGGTTCGATTCCGGTCAAGGGCATGTACCTTGGTTGCGGGCACATCCTCAGTGGGAGGTGTGCAGGAGGCAGCTGATCAATGTTTGTCTCTCATCGATGCTTCTAACTCTCTATCCCTCTCCCTTCCTCTCTGTAAAAAAATCAATAAAATATATTTTTTTAAAAAAAGAGAGACTAAAAACAGCAACAAAAAGATGCATAAACCCTGATGCTTGGAGGGGGGGGGACCTCTAAAAGCTCTGGAATAAAATAAATTTGAATGTGGATTGAATATTATTAACCTTACAGAATGACTATCACTTTCCTTAGCTATTATAGTAGTAGCAGAGGCCTGGTGCACAAAAATTTGTGCACTGGGGGCGGCAGGGGGGCGGTGGGGTGGTCCCCTCAGCCTGGCCTATGCCCTCTAGCAATCTGGGACTGCTCGGGAGATGTCCATCTGCTGGCTTAGGCCCACTCCCCAGGCGATCAGGCCTAAGCTGGCAGTCAGATATCCCTCTGGCAGCCCAGGAGCCCTCGGGGGATGTCCACTTGCCAGCAGGGAGCAGGCCTAATCTGCAGTCAGACATCCTTAGCACTGCTGAGGAGGCAGGAGATGCTCCCACCACCATTGCTATACTGGCAGCCGTCAGTCTGGCTTGTGGCTGAGCAGAGCTCCCCCTGTGGGAGTGCACTGACCACCAGGGGCAGCTCCTGCATTGAGTGTCTGCCCCCTGGTGGTCAGTGTGTGTCATAGTGACCAGTCATTCCCAGTCATTCTGCTGTTAGGGTCAATTTGCATATTACCCTTTTATTATACAGGATTATGATGATGTAGGAAAACGAGCATATTCTTTGGGGATGCATGCTGAAATCAGCAAAGTGTTCATTTACTTGCAGCAAGTGGTTAACAAAAAAATGCTGACACAGAGCACCCCCTGCGGAGAGTCAGGGAGCACGGACAGCAATGTCAGCAGTTACCGAATCCAGACAGAGGGGGTGGGTGCTCCCTGAACTCTTCTTCCAGCTTTTCCATGTGTTTGCAAATGTTCATAATAAAAAGTTGGAAAATGGCCCTGACCGGTTTGGATCAGTGGATAGAGTGTCAGCCTGCGGACTGAAAGGTCCCAAGTTCAATTCCAGGTAAAGGCATGTCCCTTGGCTGCGGACACATCCCCAGTAGAGGGTGTGCAGGAGACAGCTGATCGATGTTTCTCTCTCATCGATGTTTCTAACTCTCTATCCCTCTCCCTTCCTCTTTGTAAAAATCATCAAAAAAAAAAACACAAAAAAAAAAACAGTTGGAAGAAGTACTCGGCATTGATGCAAGCTCAATGTTGAGTCCTGCTGACCTGCAGACTCATCTCTCCATGTCATACACGTCTCCTGATGCCCGGGAATTAGCTCTGTGAGATTAGGGCGTTTAAACCTCAGCCCAGCGTCCTCTCCCCTAACCCTGCTGATGGGGAGTTGCTTCTTCAGCTGTGAAATGGGGCAGCCGTCCCTACCGCACAGAGCTCCTATACAGAGACTGGGAGACACACAGGAAAACATCTGGCCTGGCTCACAGAACCGACCCAGTCCCTGCCCCTGGACAGAGAGCAGAGCGAGTGAATGATCAACTCAGAAAAGCACTCACACTTGGACTTGGCATTGCCCCCGGCCCAGCCTCCAGCCACGCAAAGGATTGCGTCCACCTTCTCTTCACCCAGGAGCTTCCCGACATCAGCAGTCACCTGAGCCGAAAAGGACGAAAGGAGGCGTAAGTCGCCGGGGAAACCGAACCAGGCTGACGCCTTCAGACATGTCAGTTTATTTTTCACTGTCTTGGAAGACGGGTGACAGAACCTGGCAAGGAACGCTTTGAAAACTAAACGTAGCACAAACCTACGATGACCATTTGGATTAGCAAAGCCCACCTACAGGTCAATATGCTTTTTCTAAAGCAATCTATAATCTTCTTTTTAATTTTTATTGATTCCAGGGAGGAAGGGAAATAGAAACATCAATGATGAGAGACAATCATTTACCCGCTGCCTCCTGCACGCCCCCTCCTGGTGATGAAGCCTGCAACCCCAGCACATGCCCTGACCGGGAATCAAACCGTGACCTCTGAGCAACCACTGAGCCACACCAGCTGGGCCCTCCCTCCATTCTTACGCCATGTCCTGTTACCAAGAGCCCAGAGTCCAGAGCCCAGGGGCCCGAAGTTGGATCACCCCCCCTGACATCTGTTCTACTTTTTAGGAAAGCATGGAGCCCACAGCAACAATGCAACTGTTGGACTTCTTTATTTTTTCCATCTAGGCATTTTTTAATTCCTCCCCCTTAAGTGTTGCTTTCTGCCCAATAGTTTTCTATAAAGAAATGTCATGCCTTCCTGGCTTCTGCATCTCTTCACTGTCACTAGTGAACTGCTGCCCAGGGGGCCAATTTTATAAGTATTAGGGTTGAATTTCCTCTTCTGGAGCGTCACAAACAAAAACTGGATGTTGTGCTATTGTCTAGAAAATTCCTAATTGGGGGAGGGTGGTACAGGGCGGGGGAGAAGAAGTTAAAGAGTTTAAAAGTTCTGTGTAGTCAAGTCTCAGATACAAGCAACTTCATATTCAAAAAGCACATAGACATCAGCACCCGCAACTAACAAGAGCAGGAGACACTGACTGCAGGAACTTCTTGTATGAAGGTGGGGTGGGTCTCTCTCCAGCCCAGAGCGTGCAGCAGCTTGCATCCAGTTTCCATGGATGCAAGGAAACCTCGCGTGTTGCTGGTGTACACAGGTGGCCAGCCAGTTTTGTGGGTCTCCAGGTCCGGGCACCTGCTTATGAAGAACACATATAGAAAAGGCACGGGGTGCCCTCTCTGGTGTGTCCTTCCAGCATCTGGCCACATCGACACTGAAGAAGCCAGAGCTGTTTGCTGAGCGCAGGCCACAATTAGAAGCCCCAGATGCCACCTTTGTCTATTGCCTGAGTGAAGAACAGAGCTCACTGCTAAAAGATTAGCAGGGTCCCTCTCCACGTCCCTGGGAAGGAACCGGTAGAGAAAGCAGAGCTTGGCAAACTTGCCCTTCTGTCCATCTCTCACTCTAGATATATGGGTCCACATCTCAGCCAGGGCCTCTCTGTGCCTCAGACTCCCCGTTCCTAAAAGGAAGGTAAATTAGAAACTGTTCTGAGGGGTTACAGACATTCAGCAAGTTACTGTGAATAAAGCACTTAGCATGATGCCTGACACATAACAATGCCTTACAGCCAGCAGTGCAGGAAACATGGGGACCATGTTATGAAAAGGAAGAAGACGCCTCGGCCGGCGTGGGTGTGGCTCAGTCGGTGGAGTGTTCTCCCAGGCCCCTCACGGTCACTGGTCAAATTCCCGGTCGGGCACATACCCAGGCTGTGTGCTCAATCCCTGCACACAGGAGGCAACCACCGGTCAAAGCTCGTCTCTCACATCGATGTCTCTCCCTCCCCCTTCCTCTTTGTCTAAAATCAATCAAATCAAATAAAAACGTATTTCAAAAAGAGAAAAGAGCAACAAAAAGCTACCTTCTGGAACAAGGCAGCTGGCTCTTTACATTCTAGCCTATGTCAAACTGATGCTTTAGAAGGACAAAGTGAGCAGGACAGTACGCCATGGGGTGTGTTTTTTTTTTTATTTTAAATTTATACACGTGATGTCTGGAGAAATGGACTGAAAGGAAATCTCACAACATGGTAACTGCATAATGGGACTAGACACGATTTCCCCCTTCTTTTTATTTTATTTTACTCTATTTCCTACATCATACATGCATCACTGATGACATTTTTAAATGTGTCATTAAAAAAAACGGCTAAGGACCACAAAACACTGGGCCCCCAACCGTGTTTAGAGCGCAACCAAACAAAAAAGTTTACTCAAGTTGTTAATGAGTTGTCAACAAGTCTGTTGTTAGGCGATCCATGCTCCCCCTCCCCCCACCAAATAGTTCATTAGTGTCCAAAACTCAGTCCCTTGGCTGTAAAGGGGGCTGCCACCCCCTGCCGCCTGCCTCATAGGGAGCCTGTGTAAACACAGCCCATCACACAGAGAAGGGTGTCCCTTCCTGGGGGATGTGGGCTGGAGCGCTGGCGCCAGGACCCCAGAAAGCATATCCTCCAGGCAGTCTGTGGGGAGCCACTTACAGCATCTCAGCTACTGACACCTACACACCCATGGAGCTGCTGAGAGAGCTTCCTGCTGGGGAGGGGTCACAGGGGGACTGCGCCAGTGACTGACATATTTACAGAGTTTTTGTTTGATTTCTCGTAGTACGATAAGCACATCATTGTATAATTCAAAATAACCGGTTTCATGGGTATCCTTGCTTTGAGCGAGGGAGCCTCACTTTTTAGGACGCACCCTAAATAAATAACCAGAGGTGGGGACAAGGACGTTCAGCACTTGTCAAGGGTAAAAGTAAAAAATTGCAAAAAAAGTTAAATGTACATGTGGAAACTAAGAAAACTGTGGCTAATCCACAATATAAAAAATTACGTGTTGACACAGAGGGCTTTTATTTTTAAGAGATTGAAGAAGTACTGAAATTAAATAAAATTTTATTTAAATATGCTAAAAGCTGATCATAAAATCTAAAACACAAGGTGATTTCAACCTGTAACGCTAATAGTATCCATAGGAAAGACAAGAAAATCGGCCAAAATGTGGATACTCAGCTAGCTCAAACAGATTACGAGTAATATATCTTCATTATATTTTTTCCATTTTTTCCAAATTTCCCTCAATGGGTACACATGGCTTTCATAACTAGAGAAATAATACTCGAAAGAGGGAAGAACACAAGGCCAGTGGAAACCAATATATTCCCAGGGTCCCCCCCC
>PVJC01037984.1:0-16980 GCA_004026665.1 Murina feae
GGTACATCTACACAATGGAATACTATGCTGCTGTAAAAAGGAAGGAGTTCTTAGCATTTGCAGGCGTATGGATGGAGCTGGAGAACATAATGCTAAGTGAAATAAGCCAGTCAATGAAAGAAAAATACCACATGTCCTCACTCATCTATGGATAATAATAACCATTATAAACTGGTGAACAAAAATGGATACAGAGGCAAAGCAGCATCAAACAGACTGTCAAATTACAGCAACAAGGACAGGAACATTGGGGGGGGAATAACAGATCAGCCAAGGGACTTTGGCGCATGCATTTAAGCATAACTAATGGACACAAAACACTGGCGGGTAGAGGAGGCTGGGGGAAGGGCAGAGGGAAAAAGAGATATATGTACTAATCTTTGCAAAACTTTATATAATAATAAAAAAAAGAAAAAAGAAAGAAAAGAAGATTGATTCCAAAAAAAAAGAGTTTTATCATTTAAAGTATATTTAACTTTAAAGTTTATAAAACTTAAAAAAAAAACTAGTTAGTAATGGGAGTAAAAAGACTAATAATGTGTTTTTTTTTAAATAAAGTTTCCAGAGTGTTATGATGGATGAGCTCAAATGCAAGGCTTGAACCTATAAATCCTGGATGATTGGAGCCTCCAGACTCAACCCTAGCCACCTCCCTGCCCAAACATCCCTTCTGCCGGCCACACGCCACGTAATTGCAGCCCCCAGCACGGGGGTTATTGCCCAGCTCTGCGCCTTTGCTCTGTGCACACCACGCAGACTTGGAAGAGTTAGTCTCCTGTGAGCATCACTTTCCAACCCCCCACTCCTGCCAGCTCCAGAGAGCATTGACTGCCCTCTTCTTTGTGTCACTCTGTGAACCTTGCTCATTTCCATGTCGGCTTCATCCCAGGAGGCTATCTGTCTCTTCTCTAAGCATATTCCTTGCCCTAATGTATCTGGTCAATATATCGAACGAGAGGGAAAAGAAAATGGTTTAATTACTTGACAGTTGCTTGCTGAAGTAAGAGACCATACATAGACCTACTCTGGTTCTCCAGCCAAAAGATTTGTCACCTATCATGATGGTGAGCTGGTTTGGAAACATACTGTAAAATAAATAGCCGTACTTCTTTGAAGTAAAATAAGGAAAATGACCATGAGAAAAGACTTCCTTTTCAGGTTGTATCCATTTAAAACAAAGAGGTGGGGCAGGTACCATTTGTATAGAATGAAACAGGTGGCCAACTTTTCTGTGGTGTCTGTACGTTAAAGGTCACTGCCGCCTCTGACCTGCCCTATAGAACAAAGCTACAGCTTGTGGGGACCCGTGGATGCTGCCCTTCAGGGCCTAGGGTGCTATCAGTGCTATTGGGTCCAATCACCAGATCGCCAGTCAGCAGGGGGTTCCCATGGTGCGTGTGATTACCCTCCCAGAAGTTCCCTTACTACCGCACCCACCTCCATAGACACATTTTTTGTTGTTGTTGTTCTGGTGTAGAAATTGGGGAAGAAGAGGGAGGCTTTCCACTAGGATTTCAGAGGAGAGTAACATGCAGAGAATGAGATATGCTTCTCATAGTCTTCGTTAAAACTTGGAACACATTCGGCATAGAAACCACGGCATGAAATGTGCTCATTTTCATACTATCACCTGTGCTGCATTTGCGGTGTAATTGGAAGCTAGTGAGCCTCCTGAAGAAACCGGAAACAGACATTTACCCTGCGGTCTGAATTCCACAGGACGTGCAAGCAAATTGTGTTCCAAGCGTTCATTTGCAAATTGAGAACTTTGTGCTCATCAAATCAAGAGGAAAGGGCAAATGAAATAAAGCACACCTCTGATGATATATAATTAGAAAGATAACTTACAAGTAATTGCCATGGTAGGGGAGAGACTTTTCACTTTATTTTTTACCCTTTGAATTTTGTACAATGTGCATGTGATAATTATTCCCCCGGTAAGATTTATTTCATTTTAAAATGTTAAAATTTACTGCCAAATTATATATTTAGAACATTTCCCTAGCATGCAAGTGTCCCCCCAAAAATGTATGCACATTGTAACAGCTGATAGCTCAGTTTTGAAAATGAAATGTACTTTAATTAATACTGCCTTTATAATTATTCAAAGTGTATGTAAATATTCTTTTGGATATCCTATATACTGTTTAAATAAATTCTGGCATCTTTCATGTTTTTTTTTAAATATGTATTTTTATTGATTTTAAAGAGGAAGGGAGAGGGAGATAGAAAAATCAATGATGAAAGAGAATCATTGATGGCTGCTTCCTGCATAACCCCTACTGGGAACTGAACCCCAGTTGTTCTGGTGTAGAAATTGGGGAAGCATGTGCCTTGACTGGGAATTGAACTGTGATCTCCTGGTTCATGGGTCGATGCTCAACCACTGAGCACACCATCCGGGCAAATTCTGGCATCTTTCTCTGTCCTGCTGATAACTTGAATCTGCTTGGTTATGATGCTGACAAACCTCGAGTAATCTACCACTGCTGTGAAAATTACTCTACATGCGGCTACCCCCCTCCCTGTAAAAATACCTGTACCGTTGTGGGGGTACCTTGCTTTGCCTTAACTATAAAATGCTATCTTTAGTGGGAACACTGTTCCCTATTCCTAGTTGAAGGGATGCCATTTAGCATAATCCCCGGGCCCTTCTCCATCCCTACACTCTACCCTCAGAAAGTTTCCTCATGTTCCTTTTGTCATCTCTTCAGCGTCCTCCATCCAGGGCCCATGAGTTATGAGATTTTTCTAGCCTGGCGGGTGGACGCGGGCACTGACTGGTTCTGGCTTTTTGTGAACTCCAGACACTCTTTTCCCAAATGCCTTTGGATGCTCCTTGCTCTGGCCTAATGCAGTGTCTTCACGCCTGTGCAGAGGCCCCCCCCACTCCGCCTCTGAGAGGCTCTCCAGAGCCTGGGACTCTGTCCTGCGAACCCTGGCTCCTTTGGTTGCCCTGGACTCAGCTCTATGTTCTTAGGGAATCAGCCCAGCAACTCGAGCAACCTGCTGGGCTCCACCTGGATTCCTCATCCCCTGCACTGTGGCCTGAAGCTCTCAAAATAGTAAGTGCCACTCACAGGGTCCTCATTTGCACTTTTGTTGTTGTTTGTCCATTTTTTCAGGAATTACAGGGGTGTTTTTTTTGTTCTCTGATGTCCAGTGTCTTAAAAATCATTGTCCCACATATTTTGTCTGTCTTTTTGGTTGTTTTAGGCAGGATGATAAATCTGGCTCCTGTTACTCCACTGGCCGAAGTGGCTCATGAAATCCTTTTATGTTTTTAATGTCAACAGCATCTTGTTCCCTTCTTCCTTTTTCCTTTTTTAGTCCTCCTCTTCCCCTCACCCCTGCCTGCCCTCCACCCCATCATTAAACTTGCCCGAGGTTTGTCTAGTCACTTTAAGGAAACAACTTTTATTTGAGGATCTTTCCTTTTATATGTATAGTTTCAATATCATTAATTTCAATTTTTATATTCTTCTGTTCATCATTTATTCTTTTTTTCTAACTTAGAATAATATTATCAAGTTCACCTCAGCAACTCTTTAGCTGTACCTCAGAAGGTTTGTTATGTACTGTTTTTGTTACTCAATTTTATCATAATTTTTTTTCTTTGACTCACGAATTTTTAGAAATTTTACAATATCTATATGGATTTTACTCGATTTTTTATTATTAATTTCTAACTTAATTGCATTGTAATCAGAGAAAGCTATCCTTGAGATGTAGTTGACAGTTAAACTGCACATGTTGAAGTGTACACTCTGGTAAGTGTAGCCTATGTCAATACCGATGACCCCATCACTCCATCAAGATAATGAAGTTACTCATCAGTCAAAAGGTTCCTCATGTTTTGGTAATCTCTTTGATGGGGTTTCAATTAGATTGAGCTGAATACAAGATTTTCTCTCTCTCATTAAACTTTGTTTTATTGGGTCCCTAAATTCTGTGACAGGTTTTTTGGCAAGTTGTTTCCATTTAAAAGTATTGACTTTAAAAGCTAATAATGCAGCCCTAACCAGTTTGGCTCAGTGGATAGAGCGTTGGCCTGCAGACTGAAAGGTCCCAGGTTTGATTCTGGTCAAGGGCATGTACCTTGGTTGCTGGCACATCCCCAGTAGGAGGTGTGCAGGAGGCAACTGATCGATATTTCTCTCTCATCAATGTGTCTAGCTCTCTATCTCTCTCCCTTCTTCTCTGTAAGAAATCAATAAAATATATTTTAAAAAATAATAATAAATAAAAGCTAACAATGTAAAATGCCCCCCCCCCACACACACACACACAAATGGTCTGCGAAACATTTCCCTTCTGAAGGACTGACAACGCATTATTATCGGTAACCCGTCTCTTACTATTAAACTTAAATGGCCAATCGAGACCCCTTTAAAGAGTAAGGAAAGGTCTCCCACAGGTCTCCACCAGACTTCTCATCTCATCATTGCCAGAACCGTTTCCCAAGCCCTCGTCACGTCCCAGTCTAGGGTAAGAAATACCACCTCGCCCCTCCCTTCACTCGGCTGGCACTGGGGCTGGTCTTCCTGAAGCAGATGGCCATGCAGGGGAGAAGGGACAGCTCCCAAGGAAAAAGCAGAGGATTGTGGGTGGCAGCTGAAGGGTCTCTCTGTGAGCCATCCAAAAGACACAGTGAAAAGAGAAACATAAAAACAGCAACAACTCACTCCAACCTTTAGAGCACATTGCCCACCTGTGTGTTTCACCTTAGTAATGGAGTCATAGCAGGGCTTGTCTTCTGAAGAGATGAAGGAAGGTGCAGGGGGCAAAGGTTTGCATCCCTGAGAGGGGGTAGTCCATAACCTAGCCTGGAAGCCATGGTCCAGAGTGTTCCCTTGTGATGTATGTGAGAGAAAGGAAGAACTCCATCATTTCCCAGCTGCTATCAACACATCCTCTAATAGAAGAATACCGAGATTGGTCATGCATTTGTTTTATTGAAATTACAATTATTTTCATCCCGAATTAATAGTTTTTATTGTTTTACAGATAATAAAAAATTGCGTTCCGCCCTGTCGGCTAGCTTCAACTTTTCATCACAAATTAAAAGGCAAAAACCCTTTGTTTTCCTTGCAGCTCTTTTAGCACAGTGCTGTAAATGCAAGTCAGAGGATAATATTGCACTTGCAAACTAATTAACTCGCTCAGGAAAACTCTGGAGCCATCTTCTCTCTCTCTGGTAACAGAGGAGGCAATTTTCAAGGATTAAACATTTCCAGAAAGGCAATACCCATCCTTAGATTTGTGCTTGCAAATGACCTGCCATGGGATGCAGTGGTTTCCATGGTGAGCTGGGAGGATCAGTATGTCAGGTTATTATCTTGGCTTTGTTCCTAGGATTCCGACTCAAAAGGCTTTCCGCAGTAATGGAGAGTTATTGGGTCTGCTGCAAATGAGGCAGAGATTGATGCTGGGTTGCCCAAAACAAATGCCTGCAGCATTTCCTGGTGCAGTGGCACTGTGCTACATATTTGTGCACAGATCAGTCTATCTTTCCACAGCCCCATTGGGTTGGGGCTGTGTTAGCCTAATTTTACAGATGAAAAACATAGGATAGAGGTTAAGAAACTTGCCCAAAGGTTTACAGACTTGAGTCTGTCTGACTCAAGTGTTCACACTTTTTTTTTCCCCTGAAGAGAAAGGGAGAGGAAGAGAGGGAGAGAAGGAGAGAGGGAGAGAGGGAGAGAGAGGGAGAGGGGGGAGGAGAGAGAGAGAGAGAGAGAGAGAGAGAGAGAGAGAGAGAGAGAGAGAGAGAAACATTGATTGGCTGCCTCAGGAATGGAGCATGAAACCAGGCATGTGCCCTGACCCGGAATCAAACCAGCAGCCTTTCGGTGTACAGGACAATGCCTAACCAATCGGCCAGGGCCTAAGTCTTCACACTCTTTAACCACTGCACTGAGAAACCAAATGCTGGGCAAAGTCCACCTGGATTTAAATATTTCCTGTACAGCCCTACTACAGGTCTTGCCTTAGGCCTTCCTGTTTAAGCATAAAAAAAAAAAAGAAGACATCCAAATGTACACAACCGGTCACTTACATTCTATACCTTTTAAAATCTAGAGCCACGGTTCTCCTAGCGTGGTCCCCACATCAAGAGTACCTGGCATCCCCCAAGAACTTACTAGAAATGCAGGTGTTCTCAGTCCCCAGCCGAGATCTCCACAGAACCCCTGGGCGGCGGCACAGCGGCCTCTGGGGCGCTCTGTGTCTTCTCCGTGGAGCTCTTCTGCTGACGGATCCAGCGCCTTGAAGTGTCTGGGTCCCCGCGGCTGTGCTGGCTGCTGGGGTTCACGGACTCCAGCAGAGCCCCCACTGCTCCCGTTTCCCTTTTGTCCTCCGATTTCAGGTTGCTTTCTACTTCCCATTTATCTCCACTTCACCCTTCTTTCATTTCCTTTCCCCCAGATTTTTCCGGAGCTCCCTGTGCTCTGCATGGCCCGTTGTGTTAATCTACCTCTGTTCCCTCTCCTTCTCTCTCTCTCTCTCTCTCTCTCTCTCTCTCTCTCTCTCTCTCTCTCTCTCTCTCTCTTTCTTAGTAGGATGGCTGGAAATAGCTCCCCAGGAAACTATCACTTTTGGCAGAGCCCTGATGCCGAAAGGAAGACACTTCCACTTATAAGCAATTCCTACAATTCCACAAAAAATATGTTTATACTTTCTTTTTTCCTGAGAACAAGAATCATTGGGTTTCTCACTAAACTGAAAACGCTTCAACAACAGCCTCTGTGTGTGACTCACGCCAGCTGCCCACTGCTGTGAAAAGTGAAAATCCCCACTCAACACGGTGGCTGCACACACACACGCTATATTCTACATGGTTAGTGTGCGGGTCCGTGGCATTGGTACATCCACGCTGTTGTGCAACCACCACCATTCATCTCCAGAACTCTCTTCACCTTGCAACACGGAAACTCTGCACCCATTTACCAACAACTCCCCCACCCTCACCCCACCCCAGCCAGCCCTGAGCAGCCCCCCATCTACCTTCTGTCTCTCTGACTCTGACTGCTCCAAGGGGAGCCAGGCAGCATTTGTCTTTTTGTGACTGGCTGATTTCTCTTCACACAATGTCCTCAAGCGTAATCTATGTGGTGGCACGTGTCAGAATGTCCTGCCTTTTTAGGGCTGAATAGTATTCCACTGTGTATGTGTGTGTGTTACCTGGCCAGGGCCTACCAGGAGGGATTGCGAGGTCATGTGGTAGCTCTGTTTCTCGAGGAGCCTTCATGCTGTTTTCCACAGCGGCTGCGCATTTACATTCCCTCCAGCAGTGTGCCAGGCTCCCATTTCTTCCCATCCCCCCCCCCAACACTTGCTCTTTCTTCTCTGACTGATAACTGCCATTCTAATAGGTGTGAGGTGGTCTCTCACTGTGGTCTGATTTGCATTTCCCTTATCATAGAGACGTTGAGCATCTTTTCGTATATCTGTTGTCCATGTCTATGTCTTCCTTGGAAATTTTCCTACTCAGGTTCTCTGCTCCTTTTTTAATTGGATTGCTTGTATTTTAGTTGTTGAGTTGTATGAGTTCTTTGTATATAGTTTGGCTATCAGCCCCTTACAGGTGCTATTATTTGCAAATATCTTTTCCCTTTTTGTTGGTTGCCTTTTTGTTTTGTAGATGGTTTCTTTTGCTGTGTAGAAGCTGAGCTAATTTCCTGAATTAGTATTTTACTCTCCAAGTCTTTTTCAAAAACTTTTTCAATTATTTTACAATAAGTAGTCTACCTTGGTGATGACTGTTTACAAATGTATTTGAACATCATAACATTTGCATTTCGCAGTAAAAGACAAATGTAGCTAAAACCTTTAACTAACGTATAGTGTATTACTTAAATTAAAATTTATTCAAAAATACTTATAGACTGCCTCTGCTTACAAGGACTGTACCGGGGTTAGGCATTAAAATTAACCAAGACCCTCTTACAGCCCTGCCTTTGAAGAGCTACAACCCTTTGGTGGAAATGGACATATAAGCAGAAAACAGACAAGGAATGCCCCAAGCAATGATTACATCCATCATTCTTTTTTAAAAAAATATACTTTATTGATTTTTTACAGAGAAGAAGGGAGAGGGATAGAGAGTTAGAAACATCAATGAGAGGGAAACATAGATCAGCTGCCTCCTGTACACCCCTTACTGGGGATGTGCCCGCAACCAAGGTACATGCCCTTGACCAGAATCGAACCTGGGACCCTTCAGTTCGCAGGCCGACGCTCTATCCACTGAGCAAAACCAGTCAGGGCCATCCATCATTCTCTATGATTAGAATAATTACCTGGATTTCAGAATTCATTATCTGAAAGTGTTAACACGCCTTCTAAAAGCCTCTTAAATGGTACTACCCTTGAAAGACATTTCTGTTGTGTGCTTCACCCCAAAGAGAACACTCTGGCTTTAACTAAAATTTTAAAATAGAGGAATACTGCTTTTATGTCTCCCAGCTTTATTGAGATATAATTGACACATAACATTGTATGGGTTTAAGGTATAAAACATGTTGATTTGAAAAAAAATCGCTTTTATAAAACACAGAGCACCACTAGGTAATATAATAATCTATAATTAAGTAATATATAGTATACTAAAGCTAAACCAAACTTGTGATCTCTAGCTGTCATTTTTCAGAATCATTTTTCCATCGTGGAGATGAAGAGCGATGTTATAATGGAATTCTGTTGAAGAAAGTCCAATTATTTTTCCCTTGACACCTAAATTTTTTTCAACCCGTTGCTGCTCTCTTTCTTCTTTAAATAAAACACTTCACTCTAGGAGTCTTTATCCTTTACTTATATATTCCCATTGCTTTCTTATATTATCCCAAAGGAATGTCAAATCTGAGATTCAACAATTTAAACATTGGACAGTTCTGAAGTTAAAAATATATTAGCTTATTCAGCGAGTGTACATAGTGCTTTATATTTAAAAGGTGCTCTTTATCCTTGTGAACGCTGTCTCTACAAGAAAGCCAGCAAGCACATAATCCAAAACACTAATTGGGGAGGGGCCTGGTTTTAACAGTGAGACAGCACAACTAAAAGTCTGAATTGTAGGGCTGCGGTTCTGTTGCCTTTCATTTTGCAACAAAGGAGACTGAACTGGTGAAAAAAGGGTAATCAGGTTGAAAACCCTTATTTTGTTTTTGATGATCTATTCTCTGTTTCCTTGGAAACAGAGCTGGCAGGCACAGAATTGCTAGCATTACTTTCTTTCTCCTTTTTTTTTTTTTTAGCTTTGAAGCATCAAAGAAAAGGTGAGGTTTTATGACTGTAATCTGTAGACTAATAATCTGTAGACTCTGACTTATTTTCAAATAAATTAAAAACAAATATTTATTCAATGCCTATTCATATAAGGCAATAGGAGGTTAACCCAGCATATAAGGTAGTAGGAGGTAAAACCTACAAATTTAAGAAAGGGCTTTAATCCAATTGATTGAAATAAATTTTAGTTTCTAATAGCCAATCTAGTATATATTTATGGGTTTTTTTAAGGAAAAAACAATGAAGTTTATTTTAAAAACTCTAGTGTGAGGGTCATACACTGTGACCAGTATAGTTTAGTAAAATTAATTTTAGAAAACAGCTAGATGCCCACGCTAGGCAATACAATGGCTTCTTCCTCTGTACAAAAGTCAGGTAAGCCTTGGCTGGTGAGGCTCAGCTGGTTGGGCATCACCCCATGCACGGAGAGGTCCCTGGTTCGATTCTAGTCAGGGCACATGCCCAGGCTGCAGGCTCGATCCCTGGGAGGGGTGTGCAGGAGGCAGCCCATTGATGGGTCTCTCTCATGGATGTTTCTTTTTTTTTTTTTAATATATTTTATTGATATTCACAGAGAGGAAGAGAGAAGGATAGAGAGTTAGAAACATCGATGAGAGAGAAACATCGATCAGCTGCCTCCTGCACAACCCCCACTGGGGATGTTCCTGCAACCAAGGTACATGCCCTTGACCGGAATCGAACCTGGGACCCTTGAGTCCGCAGGCCAACGCTCCATCCACTGAGCAAACCGGTTAGGGCGAGACATGGATGTTTCTTTCTCTCTCTCCCCTAACCCTCCACTCTCTCTAAAATCAATAAAAACGTGTGTTGTTGTTTTTTTAAAATTAGGTAATATGAAGAGGTTACTACTATGTGTGGAAAAGTCAGCCTTTGCCTCCAGTAAATAAAGTAAGCAAACAAAAGCCAGTCAGAGAAAGACAAGTATCACATGATCTCACTTATATGTGGAATCTAATGAACAAAATAAACTGAGGAACCAAACAGAACCAGACACTTAGAAGAAGCATGCAACAGACTGATGCATTTCAGGGGAGAGGGGAGGGAAGAGATTAACCAATGAACTTCCATGCCTATTTGCATAGCCCAGTGGTTCTCAACCTTCTGGCCCCTTAAATACAGCTCCTCATGTGGTGACCCAACCATAAAATTATTTTCGTTGCTACTTCATAGCTGTAATGTTGCTACTGTTATGGATCATAATGTACATATCTGATATGCAGGATGGTCTTAGGCGACTCCTGTGAAAGGGTCGTTCGACCGCCAAAGGGGTCTCGATCCACAGGTTGAGGATCGCTGGCATAGCCCAAGAACACAGACAATAGCGCAGTGAAGTTCTGGGGAGAGGGCAGGAGGAGGGTGGAGGGGGTCAATGGGTGGGGAAAAAGGGACGTTTGTAATATTTTCAACAATAAAGATAATTTTTTAAAAAAGCTAATGGAACTTAAACCTAACAGGTTTTCCGAAAAACTTACGTTAATGCAGCTTCTAAATATTTCAGTGGAGGGGTGATTATCAAATGATTACATGGCCTTCTCCTTTGTGAAAGGCAGCATTAATTTAAGTTTTAAAAGCCACACCTGTAGGAACCCTGACAACGAAGAAAAGGCAAGAGCTACAGGTGGCATGCTTCAGGGGAGCGGGGACAGCGTGGGAAGCCTTGATGGAGACTCCGACACGATGGAACTAATTCCTGAAGAGAAAGGAGGGGGGGTGAGACTACAGCACAAGCAGAGGGATGAGCTCCTGATGTCCTCTCAGGCACTGTTCTCGGCGCTTTAGGTGTTCTGACTGAATTAGGATGCATGGAGATGAGAAACTTGGAAATTAAGAGTTGAAGGAGCCCTACCTGGTTTGCTCAGTGGTTAGAGCGTCATCCTAAGGACTGAAGGGTACTAGGTATCATGCTGTTCAAGGCCACATGCCTGAGTTGTGGGCTCGATCCCCAGTAGGGGGCGTGCAGGAGGCAGCCAATCAATGATCCTCTGTCATCATTGATGTTTCTATCTCTCCCTCTCCTTTCCTCTCTGAAATCAATAAAAATATGTTTTTAAAAAAAGAGTTGAAGGAATGTGGACCCGAAAATCAAAATCTCTGTGGCATGAACATGAAGATAGAAGGATGCACTAATAACCCGCTAACAGAAGAAGAGGCAGTGCAGAGAGCTTAAAAGAGGTGGTCTGCAGAATAGGCAAGTTGACCAGAAACACACATATACTTCTGTAACTCAAATGCTTTCGTCATTTTCTCCAGCAGAGCTCAGGTACAGGAGTGTCAGGGCTCGGAGCCACACCGCACTCACCCAAGGCTGGAAGTTTGTAAAGCAGAGCGAGTGGGACAGAAAGGCGCGCATTCTGGAAGTTGGCAGCACTGGAAGAGCGTGGCAGGTGATGCTCGGTGTAAGGTCTGGGGGCTGGGCAGACAAGGGACCTTCAGGATTCCACCCGCTGAGCCAAACAAACAGCCCAAGGCCAAGCTGCAGCCCTGATAAAACTGGCGCCGTAAAAACACCCTCCTTAACTGTCATCTGGAATTTCTCGGGATGGCCAAGTGCGGTTGTACAAACTCCCCTCTTGAACTCAAATCAACCCTCCGCCCCACCCCCCATCTACCACGGACAGACCTGATTGGCCCAACAGCAGCATAAAGAAGCTTTACCAGGTTTGTGTATCGGTGACTTCCCCGGCCCGTTTCCCCCTCCACCCTCTACCGTAGAACCTCACCCGGGGGCAATTAATAAACGTGATCTTTCGCTTTTACCCTGCTTGTCTTGGTCAACTTATTGGTTTTGGGTCGGATTAAATCTTTCACTCTGTAGCTTTAGTTTCAAGATGTAAGTAAGGAAGTGAGGCCAGGAGGGGATAGTGATGGGTAGGAAAAGGGAAAGAAAGTAGGAACACAAAGATGATAAACATGAGCAACCCGTTGACTCTCTCTCCTGCTCCTGTCTGGGCGGTGATGAAGGCAGCAGGTGGCCACACTCACGGAAGCTCCCAGCAGAGCAAGCTCTGTCGACAGGCTCAGGGTTCCTCCATGCAGCCCAGTCCTCAGACAGAGAGGTTCTTGTCCCTCAGGGTAATCCACGGACCAGGTGCCTAGCATCACTTAGGACAGTGATTCTCAACCTGTGGGTCACGACCCTGTTGGGGGTTGAACGACCCTTTCCCAGGGGTCACCTAAGACCATCCTGCATATCAGATATTTATATGACGATTCATAACAGTAGCAACATGACAGTTACGAATTAGCAACAAGAATAATTTTATGGTTGGGCCACCACATGAGGAACTGTATTTAAAGGGCCAGAAGGTTGGGAACCACTGACTTAGGAGCTTGTCAGAAAGGCAGGGCCCCACTCCGGCAGGACTGAATCAGGATCTGCTTGCACAGGGAACCTCCGCCTGATTTCCAGGCGCGTGAAGTTTAAGCAGCACTGAGGTGAGAGCGATCCGGTCGCCCTCGATCTATCTGTGCTCATCATGACACGTCAGCAGAAACACGAGCGGACGAGCAGACGTTCTGTCATGTTCTCCAGTGCCCAGACTCCATGCATGCCTTTTTCCAATGTAAAACTTAACCCCTTCCCCCAGATGACCCGCCACCCCTGGCGCTGCCTCCCCCCAATCCCAACCCACATCCTAGGTGTCCTCAGATCTGAGTATCAGTGTGTTGCATAAGATAAGCTATAAGCTTTTAGTTTTTAAAACTCTTTGATTTTATGTGTCATAAAATAGCCAGACTTCCTCTGCACAGAAAAAAAACAACAACAAAAAACCCAGGGAATCAGCCTGAGTGGAATGCAATTCTGTCAGCGCCTGAAATAATTCTAAGGAATTTTGCAGTCACACACACGCCCAGCGGCTGTGTTTTTTCCCTCCCAACATGCCAGTTTTTGATGCTGCAATCCACGGTTATGGATGGTGTCTGAGCTGCTTTCACCCCCTCCTGTGTGCAAAGCCAAACCGCAATTCTTCAGAATGAATGAAGGCACCCGATGCATGAAGTCTGAGCAGCCGCCAGGCTCCACGGCCTCCCTCCGTTAACGAGCAGCCCCTCTGCCAGGAGGCGGGGGTCCTGGGGTCCGGGCGGCCTGCGGCCAGCTGGCCCCGAGGACACCTGTTGGGGGCCCGGTGCTCGTGGACGTTTCGGTGACGCTGTTTCCATGTTCACGGCGGGTTTGGGGGGATGCAGTTCTCCCTCTCAGGCCACGAGCAGAAAGTTGTGGACCTGCTGGTGGCGGGCCAAGAGGGGAGCCTGCCATATGCTCGGCCTCAGCTGCGGGGTCCCACCGCGCGGAGAATGGACACACCCTGCGGAGGCCAGAGGCGTTGCAAAAAAAAAAAAAACAAACCCAAAAAACAAAACAAAACAACAAAAAAAAAAAACAAAAAAGGAAGGAGAAGGGATTGTAAACTGCGCAGGGAGAGGGTTTCAACGTTTCGGCTCTGAGGTCCCCCTCCCCGCGCCGGTCAGCTCAGCATCAGCGACGCTCCTGGGTCTGCAGGCTCATCCCGCCTCCTGCCGCCTCCGCTCCCCTCCCCTGCTCCTGCCTACCCTCCCCCTCCCTTCCCCCTCCCCCCTTCATCTTCTTCTCCTCCCCCCTTTCCCGGGTCCCCCTCCAGCCTGCCTCTCCCAGCCGCCCTCTTCCTCTCCCTCTCCTCGTCCCTCCCCTCTTCCCCCTCCCAGCCCAGCGCAGCCCGCCCGCCGCCCGCGCGCTCAGATTTGCGCTGCAGCCGCAATCACCACCGCGCCTCCCGGGCGGCGCCGGGCGGAGGGCGCGGCGCGCAGGCGCACTGGGGGGCGGCGGGCGGGGCGTCTGCGCAGGCGCGCGCGGCGCGGGCTCGACTGGGCTCCGGCGGAGCGGCCAGGCGTCCGGGGCGCGCGCGGTCGGGGCTGGGTGCCCTGCGGCGGCGGCGGCGGCGGCGGCGGCGGCGGCGGCGGCGGCAGGGGTACCGGCACCGGCACCATGTTCCTGCGCTCCGTCCACCTCGGGAACGCGGCGTTCTACGCCTGCATGGTGTGCATGGCCGCGCTGGGGCTGTGGGACGTGTTCTGCGGCTTCGAGGAGAACAAGTGCAGCATGAGCTACATGTTCGAGCACCCGGAGTTCCAGGTGAGGCGCGCGCGCCCGCCCGCCTCCTCCCCAGCGCCCCGGACCCCGGACCCCGTCCTTCCTCCGCGAGGGCTGTCTCCTGGGGGTCCCCGAGCATCCTCGCCGCCCGCTCGCCCTCCTCCCCGGCGCCCCCGACCCCGTCCTTCCTCCGCGAGGGCTGTCTCCCGGGGGGTCCCCGAGCATCCTCGCCGCCCGCCCGCCCGGAGCCGCCCCGGCCCCGCGCCCGCTTCCAGGTCCCGAACGCCGCGCACCGCTTCCCCGGCGGGTCGGGCCCACCCTTCCCCCTCCCCCTCTCCCCCCTCAGCCCCGCTCAGCCCCGCTCCCCGCGTGCAAACCGCGGCTCCCCGCCTTCCCGCGCCCACAGGTGCCCCGGCCCCTCGCTGCCCCGCGTCCGCATGTGCCTCGCTCGCCCCGGGGGTGCGTGCCGCTCGCGCTTCTCCGGAGGCGCCGCGCGGGCCTCTGCGGGGTGGGCACGGCCGCGTGTCCCCGAGGTGCCGGGTCCGGGGTCCGGGGCCGCCGCGCGCAGGGCACCCGACGGCACACGCAGGACCGCGGCCGGGCTCCCGCGCGCACGGGCCTCGGAGCCGCCTGCCCCGGGGTCCGTGCCGTCGCCCCTTACCGATGGCGCTCGCATCTCTCGTGTGCGTGTGTGTTTTCCTCCCACCGCGTTTGCTGTTGAAGAGAGCGTTTGCTGCTCCCTCCCGGTCGCCCCCTCTTCCCTTCCGTCCTGCACATTCTCAGTCTCAGTCGCTTAGCGGCTCAGCACGGGGGACTCGAGAAGCTCATCCATGACCAGCTGTAAGGAGAGGCTGTGACTAACGACCACACTGCCCGCAGACATCCCCCGCCCCATGATTCTTTAATTTCCAAACGCACCTCCTAATGAAGGAATGCATATTAGCCTCCAACCCTAAGATGTGTGTGTGTGTGTATATATATTACTATATATAATACATAATTGCCTCCTACCCTAAGATGTGTGTGTGTATACTATATATATACTATATATAATACATAATAGCCTCCTACTCTAAGGGGTGTGTGTGTGTGTGTGTATACTATATATATATACTATATATAATACATAATAGCTTCCTACCCTAAGATGTGTGTGTGTATATATATATATATATGTACTACATATAATACATAATAGCCTACCTTAAGATGTGTGTATATATAATACATAATAGCCTCCTACCCTAAAGTGTGTGTGTGTGTGTGTGTGTGTGTATATATATATATATATATATATATATATATATATACTATATATAATACATATGGATAAAATGCATTGGTAGTATACTTTTAAAACCATAGCAGATTTTTTTCTTTAAGATGAAGTATGTTGAACATGGTTGTTTCTCTGTACAGATCATTATGGAGGAGATATTGGATTGTGCTGCTATTATTCAGATGTTAAAACTGCTTAAGGTTTAAATTGCTGGTGAGCTTCCTTTCCCCTGGGCAGAGTTCTAGTTTCGATTTTATTTGTTTTGAGGTTCTTACCTTCGATTTGCATCCATGCTTATAAAGGGGTGTGATATCAGATGCTACTGAAGGAGAGTATAATGTTACTGTTGTCTCTTAATTTCTAAGCGAATATGCTGGTTTATTTTTTACCAGAGTCTGTGTATAATTAAGTAGCTGGGCTTCTAGTTTAGATTTTTAAAATGTGAAAATAGAGCCCTTATAATCACCTTTGATATTTATATGGTTTAGTAATTAGGAGACTCCCAATAGGTTGAAATAGGTCAACTTAGTTTGTACTGCCTTGAAGAGTTTGGTTAAAATAAAATTATGGTAAAACAGTGTACTAATTCCCATTTACTTTTAGATTGCCCACCATTACTGAAGCTGTTTTAATGTTTGCAGTAGTAGAAATTGCTTAGTGTTAGAAACAAAGCATATGGACCCCACAGTTGCATTTCGTACCTCGTGAAATTGACTGGAAAGACACCAAAAATTAGTGTGGCTCATGCAAAAGCGCTGTTTGGCTTTCTGTTATTGTGTATGTATTTACTTATTTCGATTGAAATCGCCCTTTGGAGGCTTTGCATTCTGTTAATAATGTTGATTACAGTGGCACATTTTTTGGGGTAGAGTTTTACTTTTAGTATGTAAAAAGCCACATTAATTCTCTGCAGAGCCGGTTATATTTGAACCTTAGTCCCTTTGTTGTGCACACCAGGTTGTGCTGTTTTACAAATAAGTTAAAACCTGCTGGTAGAAATGCATCATTTTGAGTGCAGTGAGCTTGTTGGTTAACTGAGGGCATTCCATTACGAGACTTAGGTTTTTTAATGAATAAAAGTGTTCTCGACTTGCTTTATTTATTTTTTTTTCTTTTTTTTTTTTTTTAAATTTATTTTTATTGTTCAGATTATTACAGTTGTTCCTCTTTTTTCCCCCATAGCTCCCCTCCTCCCAATTCCCACCCCAACCTCTGACCTTGCCCCCCCCATTGTCCTCATCCATAGGTGTACAATTATTGTCCAGTCTCTTCATGCATCCCCAACACCCTTAACCCCCGAAAATTGTCAGTCCACTCCCTTTCTATG
>PVJC01037985.1:0-16955 GCA_004026665.1 Murina feae
TGTGTGTGTGTGTGTTGGGAGCGGGGGGAGTTGTCCCTCAGCCCAGCCTGCACCCTCTCCAATCTGGGACCCTCAGACATCCCTCTCACAATCTGGGACTGCTGGCTCCCAAACACTTGCCTGTCGGCCTGCCTAATTGCCCTAACTCAGTGGTTCTCAACCTTCCTAGTAGCACAACCATTTAATACAGTTCCTCATGTTGTGGTGACCCCCAACCATAAAATTATTTTTGTTACTACTTCATAACTATAATTTTGCTACTGTTATGAATCATAATGTAAATATCTGATATGCAGGATGTATTTAGGTGACCCCTATGAAAGGGTCATTCGACCCCCAAAGGGGTCACAACCCACAGGTTGAGAACTGCTGCCCTAACCACTTCTGCCTGCCAGCCTTATCACCCCCTAACCATTCCCTAGCCTAATTGACACCTAACTGCTCCCCTGCCAGCCTGATTGTCCCAAACTGTCCTCCCCTACTGGCCTGGTCACCCCCAACTGTCCTCCCTACCCTGCAGGCTTGATCACCCCCAACTGACCTTCCCTGCTGGCCTGTTTGCCCCCAGATGCCCTTCCCTATTGATTTAGTCTCCCCCAACTGCCCTCCCCTGCTGGCCTGATTGCCTACAACTGCCCTCCCCTTCCGGCTATCTTGTGGCAGCCATCTTGTACCCACATGGAGGTGGCCATCTTGTATGATGGTGTGATGGTCAATTTACATATCACCTCTTTATTATATAGGATGGAAACTCTCAATATATGTTTTATTCTTGTTTATGTAGGTATGACTCATTATAATAATAGAAAATGAGACAGTGAGAGAATAAATAATTATCTGAAATTATACTATTTACTTATGATGAAGTCAGGGCTAAACCCAAGTCTTCAGATTCTCATCAAGTCCATTTCCCTGCTAGGTGACAATCTTGGAAATGATGATGAGGTTAATAGATGCTTGGAAATGATGAGGAGGTTAATAGATGCTTGGCCAGAGAATTCTCACATCTTGATCTCAGCCATCCCTTCCTACATATACCTGAAAGGACATGTATACACAGAAAAGTGCCATGATTGACAAAGCAAACTTTGGTGTTGGCTAGGTTCTTGATCCCTAAAGCCAATGCAATCTCTATTGAGTGAGCTGGACCACTTAGAGAACTCTGTCTAGGCTAGAGATGGCCAGGACCTAGAATCACAGCAAGTGGAAAGGCCTTCTCCCTAACTACACCCAAGTCTTGATTTGTGTGTGATCCTAATGGTGGTGAAAGTTTTCACCAGGCAGCAAAGCCAGCAAGCAGGAGGAAAGGTCTATGTATATGCCTAGTCACCTCCTGCTAAGGCCCATGTCTTAGTACAAGCTGCTTAATTAGGATCCTAGCCATCAAACAAATAAAAATGACACTTATCCTAGAGAGCACAGTGGAAAGCAAATTGGGAGCTTGTTTTGGCAAACAGACACCATTGTCTCTTCTTATGTAAAAGCTGTCCACAGGGCTAATGAGAACACAGAGGCAGGTACATAATTGAGACCCACCAGTCTTGTGAATATGGGAAATGTGACAAATTTGAGCTGCAGTATTTTGTGTATAAGTCCAATCAAAACAGTTCTTTATCTGCTTTCTTATTTTGTGAATATAAAAGGATATCAACAGCACATTTAAGTTTTCCTGTAGGGAAGAAATATGCAGATCATAATGAATAGGCTTATAACCATATGTTTGTTCTAATATATATATATATGTATATATATATGCCAGTATAAGAAATGTTCCATTTTGAAGTTCTCGGCACCATGTGGTGGTGGTGGTGGTGGGTTGAAACTTCTGGGGTGAGTTCTTTTGTATTCTTTTCCCCCTCATTTCTCATTTTATATCTTTATATTGTTCAATCTAAAGCTTTTTACATTACCACCTCCTCCCTGATCCCACCCCCTCCTTGCCCTTTGTATTAAGGTGGGAACTGAAAACACTTTCCAAACAATGTCATATTCCATTATACTTGGAGACAAAGGCAATGGTTGCTTAGCAACAAAGCACTGGTAAAAATTTTGAGCACTCTTTTCCTTTTCTTTTCCATTTTAGAGCAATACTCAGGAAACTGTTTGTAAAGAGATCCAGGGTCAGGAGAAGAGCTCTGTCTAAAACAGGGAAGGGAGGGAGGAGGAAGTAGTGGAGAGGAAAGGGGACAGGAAAGGTTCAAGTTCTTTTGTCACAGTCTAAGCGTCATTCTCCGTGGCAACAGGAATAGAGACTTTGTCATAGATGTGGTGGAACACATCACTGTTCCAATTCCCTTTTGGTCCCCCAGATGTTTCCAAATCTTTAGGATGGGATAATAGTCATAGTCAATTGGCTGAGATTGAGGACACTCAAGGAAGCCCAGATACTCTTTGTCAGACTCTCAAGGTGCTCCTGTATGAAGCCTGGGAGTGGCAGCAGTTGAGTTTCTTTTGTGTGTTAATAGGCTGCCTTAAAACATCTCTCTGGCCTCTATAGGACAACTATTGTTATATTTCAATAGATTTTTCTATAGGGACATTTTCCCAGATTATTAAATATTTCATGAAAATATGGTTTCTGAAACTTTGTAAGTATCACATGATTGACCTATATTCATCCTTTGTTGTGCACATAGTTTATTCTGAGCAATTTGCTTCCATTAATGTTTCTATGAGTTTGCTCTTATGTTACTCTTTTTAAAATATATATTGATTTCAGAAAGGAAGGAGAAAAGAGAAATAGAAACATCAACAATGAGAAAGAATCATTGATCGGCTGCCTCCAGCATGGCTCCCACTGGTTGTGGGGATCAAGCCCACAACCCTGGCATGTGCCCTGACTAGAATTGAACCATGACCACCTGATTAATAGGTCATAAGGTCAACCACTGAGCCAAACAGGTCAGACTCTTATATTACTGTTTATATCTCAGAAAATTTCTGTAGACAGGTGGCTAATAGTAGAACTGATATATTTTAAAATATCTTAATTTCTTTTAATTTTGAATTTTTAAAATACTCTCAATTTTTATAAACTAATTGCATCCAGAAAACTTATAATATACCAGTGAATATGTTCTAATTTGATAAAAAATGATATGTTGATGGTATTATTTAGCTATTATTAGGCTACTAGTTAGGTTAAATATATATTTTGTTGTTTATAGTCCATTTCTTTCTTCCTGAAATTTCTGATCATGTTGCTGCACATTTATTTCCTATTTTAGTGTTATCTTTTTCAGTCATTTGTGAAAGTTCTTTATACACATCCACACTCAACATTTGCTAGTACATGTATCCTTCATACAATGACTACTGAAATAAGGGTAGGAGAAAGAGGAGGGTCTAATATAAAGGATATACACTTATGGTCCTATTTGTTGAAAATATTTCTCCCAACTTCTTATTTGCCTTTTAACTAATGAGATTTTTAAACATATTTTACTTTATGGGATTTAATTTTTACTTTATGGGTTTTATTTTAGACTAGGGGCCCGGTGCACAAACATTTGTGCACTCAGGGGAGTCCCTTAGCCTGGCCTGTGCCCTCTCATAGTCTGGGACCCCTTGGGGGATGTCCACCTGCTGGCTTGTCTGGCCAGCCTGGGTGAGGGGCTAATGGCTGTTTTCAGGCTGCCCACAGCTCCCATTGACCCAACGTCCCAGCAAGGCTGGCTGGAATCAGGTTTCTGGGGTTTATTTATCTTCTATAATTGAAACTTTATTGCCTTGAGCGGAGGCCTAGGCAGGCAATGAAGCCTCCTATTTGCTTCAGCTCCATGGATTCTATAATTGAAACATTGTTGCCTTGGGCAGATGCCTGGCTGGCCTAGGCAGGCAGTTTCAACTCCATCACTGATGCAATGGAAGCCTCCTGTTTGCTCTAGCTCTGTGTCTGCCAGCCTCCATCTTGGCTGGGTTAATTTGCATGCAGCCACCCTGATTGGCTGGTGGGCATGGCTTAGGTGTCTAGGAGTGATGGTTAATTTGCATATTACTCTTTTATTAGGTGAGATGTACAGTTTTATGTATTTCTGTAGCAATCAAAGAGCCTAGTGATGAAGAACAAAGGATTTGGTATCTGATTCTCTAGGCTTGAATCTTGCCTCTGCCATCTCTATGCTATGTGATCTTTAACATTTCTCTGCCTTACTTCTCTCCTCTATAATATGGGCCTCTCAATTGTACCCAGCTTGGGGTAGATGGTGAAATTTCACTAAATTAATGCATATATGAAGCACATGGAATGATCCTGGGACTTCCTAAACGCTCTAAGTTAAAGTAGCCAGTATCATGTAATAAATACACTCATCTATTCCTGTGTGATTTCTATCAGAGCTTTTATGCTCAGAAAGTATACATCCACAGGAACACTGTAAAGTGCTCATTTATACCTTATTTTATTGTCTTCATAATTTGTTTATAAATTTACTTGTTCATTTTTTAATGTTTAACTTTTTAATGCACTAGAATTTATTTTGAATTACGGTAGAAAATTAGCTTGATCTCCCTGCCCAACTGTCAATCCATCTCTTCTCATTGGTTTTTATAATTCAATGTATCATTTACCAAGTTTTTATAAACACTTGGATCTGTTTTCAGGTTATGTTTTATTCTGATTTGTCTTTTGATTTCTATTCTTATGCCATAGTGAAAAATGTCAGTATCCTATATAATAAAAGAGTAATATGCAAATTGACCCTAACAGCAGAACCACTGGGAATGATTGGTCACTATGACACATACACTGACCACCAGGGGGCAGATGCTCAATGCAGTAGTTAACCCCTGGTGGTGTTTGCACTCCCACAGCGGGGGCTCTGCTCAGCCACAAGCCAGGCTGAAGGCTGCCAGCACAGCAGTGATGGTGGGAGCTTCTCTTGCCTCCTCAGCAGTGCTAAGGATGTCTGACTGCAGCTTAGGCCTGCTCTCCGCTGGAAAGTGAACATACCCCAAGAGCTCCCGGGCTGTCAGAGGGATATCTAACTGCCAGCGTAGGCCCAATCCCCTGGGAAGCAGGCCTAAACCAGGTGGACATCTCCCAAGGAGTCCCAGACTGAGAGAGGGCACAGGCTGGGCTGACAGACCCCCCTGAGTGCACAAATTTTTGTGCACCAGACTTCTAGTAAGTTTAATATTTACTAAGTCAATTCTGGTCTCCTTATTTTCAAAATCCTCTTAGCTATTTTTAGCTGTGAAGTAGTCCAGGTGATTATTTAAACCTTTTAAAATGTTAAAAATATCACTAGGATATTTAGTAGGATGAAACACATCTATAAAATTGATTTGGAGGAACTGATGCTTCTGAACTATTTAGTTTCTTTATTTACAAAATCTTTTATATCTCTTAACAAATTTTTAAGAGCTTTCCACACATTTCTTAATATTCCCAGCAGTGGATTTTTTTTTTTTTTTTTGCAAAAATTATTTTCTCCCCTAGTATAACTACACATAGGAGGAAATGAGTTATGGTCATAATTTTCAACTCAACCTGGATTTTTCACCTACATTGTCTTTTCATGTTATTTTGGTAAGTTGCTCAAAATTAAGGACTACTTGCCAAACAAATTTTTAAAATTTGAAATGGGGATACTCTGTATCTAAAACATTATTCCTCCTAATTAATTGAACAGAATTTTACTGTGTAAGGCTTACTTGCAGAAGTAGAAATGGTTTCTGCTATGTAGCTGACATTGTGGAATTCACTTAATGACAGCTACAGAAATGATTAGGGATAATGGCTGAGGGACATGATGAGGCTCTTATTTTGGGCCTGACCTCATGTGGGGCCACAGCAGGTGATCTCCAGGAAGTAACATTTAAGCTGAACTCTGAGAGATGAGTAGGAATTAACTAGCAACCTATGGATGCTCCTGACAGAGGAGAGGGCCAGAATGCAGGTTGTTCAAGGGATTAAGCCAGGGCCTAGTGGCTGTGATGCAGACATGGCAGGTGAGGTGGGAGTGACATTGGATAAGTCATTTGGGGTAGGGTCATAGTACGGTTTTTAAAGCCTTAGGAGGAAAACAAAACTCACTTTGAAAAAATTAAAAACAGAAAAACTATCAAAGTATCTAATACTACTTTTTTTTTTTCCTCTTGGAAGCCAGGGTTATTCCCACAGTTATAAGAGCCATATTCCTTGAGAAAAAAGTCCTGTGACAGTTAGCCTTCGTTAGCCTGGAGGGAGGAAAACCCAGCCTCTCTTCAGATTTCCTGACAGCTTGTTGCCCTAGTCAAATGTTAACCAGTCCAGCATCTGCCATGAGATGGAAAAGGATAGGAGGCATTACTGACTACAGTTGTTTGCAGCTCTCTTGTTAGCACTGTCACTGTCTGAAGCGAACCTCAACCTGTTTTGTAAAAGTAGTTGTCTGTGGCTCTAGCTGGTTTGGCTCAGTGCATAGAGTATCAGCCTGTGGACTGGAGGTCCTGGGTTTGATTCCGGTCAAGGGCATGTACTTCCATTGCAGGCTCCATCCCCAGCCCTGGTGGAGGTGCGTACAGGAGGGAACCAATCGAATGTGTCTCTCTCACATGATTTTTCTCTCTGTCTCTTCCACTTTCTCTAAAAATCAATGGGAAAATATCCTCAGGTGAGAATTAATGAACAAAGAAACAACAACAACAAAAAAGGAGTGGTCTATGGAACCATCACCCAGTCCCTTCTATGAATTTCAAGACTGATACTTACCAACAGGCTTTGGAATGTCAACACCAACAGAGTCTGAAAGGCATCCCATGCTCTAATTGAGGGAAGAATAATAGTTAGGATAAGATTCCTCAATTTTGGCACTTTTGACATTTGGGCTCTCTGCCATGGGTGCTGTCTTATGCCTTGTAGCATACAGAGCAGCAGCATCCCTGGTTCTTACCCACTAAGCACCAACAATAATCTCCCCCGGTTTTGACCACCAAAAGTCATCCGAAGGACAAACTGCCCAGCTTAGGGAACACTTGATTTACAGGAATTATAAAATCCTATTCTTCGCAATTAAAACGTTTATACCCTGTGTTGTTTTGCCATGAATTCACTCTCATACTGTGACATTTGACAAATGAGATTCAGAATTATTACCAACTGCTAACTCTCTTATAGTTTACAAAGCAGTGTCTTGTATATGTCTTATTCATTTTTTTAGCAGACATCTATTAAATAATTGCGTCGTGTAGGCACTGTGCTGGTGGCTAGAGCCACAAGGTCAAATGTCAACCTTACCAAGGGCCCAGATTATAGGAGAAGACAAAATATAAGTGGATGGTGGAAATGTGACAGAATCCTACTGAGAGAAGAAAAGAGAATGGTTAGAATCCCAGTAAGGGGTGGATGGAGCTACAAAAAAATGATAAGAAGTAGAAGTGAGACTCCGCTGAAACCTGAAATCTGGTATTTTTCAGGCTAATGGACTTGGGGAGCAGTAGGGGAGCTATAACACGTATAGCAATATTCTAGGGCATGCATTATGATCATCTCTATTTTAAGGATGAGAAAACTGAAAGGTTAAATATTTTGTTTGGGACCACTTAGCTAGATAGCAACAAAATTAGCCTGTCAACTTATTTTCTGGATTTACATTGTTTGCCTTTTCCAGTCGAATACGATGGAATAAGAGAGACTCTGGGAATATTCTTGACAGATGATCCTATCAAAACAAACAAAAGAAAACAACAAACCCTACAAAATAATGGCAAAAATAATACTCCCTCATATTAGTACATTTCACAAGGCATATTTGCAGACATTATCTTTTATGATCCTTTCCCCAGCCGTGCCAGTTAGGCAGTAGGTATGCCGTTATCATCTCTGCATTTTAAGGAGAAAGGAAACACTCAGGGAGCGTGTTTAGGTAGAGTGCTCACAGAACACATTGCCCTTCTCAGCATGGCTATGTATAGCTCTCGTAGGGCAATGGAATGGTTCATTGTATTTTCACACCAGGATGCTGCCACCATTTTGCTACCCTTGAAAGCAGTTCAATTTCTGCACTTAGAGTTGAAATTATAGTGTCTCAAAGCTAAATTTAAAAGAGCAATTTACTGCTATCCCCAAGAAGAAACAGAACCAATCGGCGTAATAAAAAACATTGAAGATCATTCTGTGCTTTGTGCAATTGCTCCTGCAGTCTTGTGGCTCCTAGGGAGCTGCCGACTGCCTGTCACTGTGGGATGTTTAGAAAGCAGAACAGTGCCTGGCAGGGGGAAGGTACTCAAGCAATGTGTGCTAGAAGGATAGATGGATGAAAAAAGTGAGTGGGGGAATGAAGAGGGGGGTGGAAGGGCAGCTGTTTCCAGGAATGAGCGATGTTTCTCAACATCTGGCTTTCTTGTCTACCTGTTTTCTGGTAGAAACCATCTCTCTGTCACTGGTATCCACAGGGTTTCTAATCCCAGTTTTTATTTGAAAGGACAAGTACAGGTGAATTTCAAAACTATTTCTTAATTTCGTTTCTATTCTTCTCACTTTAGCTCAGACCCTTATCAACCCTCATTTCTGGACTGTTAGCTTAATGTATCAATTAGTTTATCTTCATTCCTCCCCCCCCCCATCCTATCTTGAGCACTGTCTTCAAACTAAAATTTAAATACTCTTTGTTATTGTTGTTTCTTTTGTCTTCCAAAACTTTCAATAGAAGAACAATAAAATGTCTTATTCTAAATAACTAGGCCTCCCATGAGAGGCTCCACCTGTTTTATTTCTGCATAAAGCTATTCAAACTGAATAGTCTATTGATTGTACCCAGAATGTGTTTTACATATCACCTCCACCCTTCAGTCTTTATGGAGAGCCTTTTCTGTAAGCTGTGTGTTCAATCACGAGTATTCAGAAAAAGGCAGAATTGCAAAAGGCAAACTCCTGTCCGTAAGGAACTCAGTTTCCTGGGAAACACAGATGAGCATTTAATTTTTAGAGAGTGAATATGTGGCAACAGAATAAGGACAGGATCCTGGAGGACAGGATCCAGGATCAGGGAAGGACAACACCTAGACTTCATCTAGTGCTTTCTTCTTTGCGTCACTTCTGTATCTATAGCTCAATACTCCCCGTGTTATAATTTCACATCTACCTATTTTCATCAACCTTGAAATCAGAGATACATTCTTACTCACCTCTGGCTCCCAAAAGCTAGTCCAGTGCCAGACTACCACACATCAGCACAACAGTGAGTGATCACTGGGCACTTATTCTAGCCAGGCTGAGTGTTCTACACATTTCCCAATTGATGTTGACAAGGCAGTAGGTATGATTAATGTATTCGTGAGATCCCTATTTTACATCGTTGGCCAACAACAGGGAAGTGCAGGAGCCAGGATTAGAACCCAGTCCATCTTCTTAATCACTTCCAAATATTAACAAATAAATGACTTACTGATGAGTGAATGAATGTTTTTTTTTTCTTTGTGGTGGTCCCTCTTTCCCTAGGACTTCCAGAACCTTGAAAGAAACCAGACACATTCAAAAGTTACTTTATTTTTCTTTAAAGGAAGTGCTGTTGAAGTCGGATTGTTAGAAATGAAATTAGTCGTCCCAGAGAAGCCTCAAGCTCCAAGGTGCTGTGACAGATAAGTGTGATGAGCACTGAATGCAGATGCTGAAAGGGCTGGGAAAGGAGCCCAAGCAGTTATCCAGGGGAAATCACATTATGTGTTCTGTTTCATGTGACCAATAAAATAATGAGACCAGGTGACGACTCCAGGGGAGAGAAATGATTGCTTTCTGGAGGGCTTTCCCCAGGTCCCTTCCTCCCATAGCCAATCCAGCTGCCTTACTGTGTCCTCTCTGCTGAGAGAAGACTCCTCATTCTTCTCCAAATGCAGGACACTGACGGGGTGGAATTTTAGTGGAGAAAGCTTGCCCGAGTAGGGGGAAATGAGCTGTGCTGGGTTTGGCAGGATCTCACAGCTGTTCCACATCAGCCACTGTAATGAGATAAAGGAATGGGGATTGTGCTAATAAGCAGTCCTGGTCAGCAAGCTCCTTGTCCTCCCCTTATCGGATGTCTTTGGACTCTGGAGAGATTTTATAGCTTAAGACTTTTAAAATCCTCTGATGGTGCTGGTTTAACTGACGCAAACCTTGAGGATACACTCTAGGTCAGAGCTGTTCAGAGCAGGATAAAGTAGAAAGCGCATGGAGATTGGCTTTAGGACATGCAGGTTTTGACTATGGCTTGGCCTCTTACCAGCTATGTGAATCTTTCTGAGCTTCAGCTTATTTTCTGTAAATGGAGATAAAATACTTGCCTAAGGGTTCTTTGGGTAATTACATACAACTTTACTTGTGAAAGAGTTTAAAACATGAGATTCTGTGTTTTCTCTTGTCTTTACATGCCCAGTTGAAACACACTAAAAAATAACAATAAATAAATAAATAATAAATACCCAGTTGGAGAATCCTCCTACTCTCACCCCTACCCCAGTGCATTTTAATGGAGACTAGTCTTTGCTGACTGATAAAAACAAGTGATTAGGACTAAGACCCTAAAGCAAAAAATTGTGTAATAGGACCCTAAACTATAAATTTGTAAATATCTCTAGCCTCTTTCCTTGGCTACTAAGAAAAATTCTGATATTGTCTGCTCTTCTGGGATATGGTTGGTCAGATTCCCCTTTTAAGGTATGAAGGCATCCTGGAGTTGATGAAATACTCAATTTTTTTCTTTCTCTTGTAACCCTATAACCATGATCTATTATACTTAAGTAAGTTACATTAAGAACTGAATATCATCTCAAATTAATTAATGCTACAGAGAGCAGTAAGAGATGATGATATGTAATTATTAAAAATATTATGAGAACTATCTCTCTCCCAAAACTCTACTTGTTTTCTGTTTGAAAAACAGAGAAGGAGTTGTTCAGAGGATCTGCCTCAAAACAGCAAGAGATTTGTGATTTATCGCAGCCTGCCATTTGTGCCCTTCCTGATACATGAAAAGACAGGACTGAGCTAGCCCAGAGGAGGCCTTGGTACAAAGTTTACCCTGGGTGAAAGCAGCCCCACAACTCCATGAGCAGAATGCAGGTTCCATTCCAGCCCTTTCCAGGCCAATTGTTCTAGTACAAAACCAGGACCATGTTCCTGGTGGCCCTGATTAATGAGATGACAACACCCCCTCCACCTGCAAAGCCTTTGTCTGCTGGTGTCAACAGCGTGATTGTGGGTTGCATATAAACCTCTATGACTTTCTCTAATATCAAGTATGAGTCAAGGATTGCTCACAATTATAAAGAAAACATACTGATTAAAGTTCTAATAAAAATTTATTGAGTACCTACACTGTGCTGTTGTGATAGATGCTCTTAAAAATATTGTCAACCTGGAGGAAGTTATCAGTGTCCCTATTTTACAGCTGAAGAAAGTGCAGTTTAGAGGTGAAATAAGATCACACAGAAAACAAATATCAGAGCCAAAGTTTGACTTGAAGGCTTTTTATAGCATCCTACTGCCTTATAACTTCTCTTTGTAATGTTGTTAAGTAAATTCCCTTCATCAAGGCTGCTCCCAGGTTAAAATATGGGTTGGTATATAAACTATTCCTCCAGGGCAAAAGCGTGGGGCGCAGACTGACACCAAATTGTACAACATGGCTTTAATTTGATTCACTTTTTGTCTTTTCTTGATTATATCTTCTCAAAGAAGAGTGCTAGTTAGAGAAAATAAACAATGATCCATTTGACCTACTAGCATCCATCAGGCAATGTGCCTATTAAGAAATCTATTTATTCATTATGTTAATCGTTCACTTAACACATTAACATTTATTGACATCTTATTTGGGCATCACTCAGGGTTATGAAGATAAAAAATGGGACTGAAATAAAGGATTTTAATCAAGTAGGAAATATAATTATGTAGACAAATGATTATGATACTTAACCTTTAAAATTCTCCCAAGGTGTTTTCATATCTAGAAGTCTTTCTGAGTTATAATAAGTACTTATCTCTTATTTCTCAGTTTTCCCAGCAAAAGTCACTTTGCACTTCTTCGACCCCGAGTGAGTACTGTGCTTATTGCCAAAATCTATCATTACAGTCAGGGGATTAAATACACAAGTTAGTTTTAGCAAATCATGAGCCACTCCGATCTGATGGTGGGAAGTAATACTCAGTGCAGTTGCTGAGAATGTGTAGGTAATGATTCCTCCAATGAAAACTTTGGGTGCTGTTGATGGGTGGAAGGAGATGTGGATGCTGGGAGCCTAACCAACAAGATCCACTGCATAAATATTGGGGACAGCAGAGGCTGGAGGGGGGGTGGTCCAGAGTCCCTTTCCTTTGAAGTTGGGCCAGCAGTCGGGTTCAGGTCTGACTTACATTTTATTTCATTGGTCAAATCAATTCCTCTGAATTTCAGCTTTAAAAATGTTTTTAGGAAGAGATGATGCTGCTTTACTCAATACTTGTGAGGATTAAATGAGATAATGATTTTAGAAGTGCTTTTAAAATAATTTTAGTGTCAAAGATGAGGTGACTATACAGTATATTCTCCATGTTTTCATGTGTATTGGTATATTTATGTGTTTTATACTACTTGTGTTTTCCACTTCTTAGAGTCATCCTTATTAAAATTTATATCTACAAAGACCTTAAAAATAATGTTTATGAAAAAAACATGCTCCGTTTTCTCTTCAGCAATAAGTGCAGAACAATATTATTGTTTGTCAGTAAAGACAGGTGTTTGTATTGACTGAGTATCTGTGGAATATGTTACATGTGCTGTCTCATTAAATTCTTCCTCCAATTCCATGAGGCAAGTGCTATTTACCTGGCCTTTTCAGATGGGGAAGCTGAGTTGAGGTATCTTCTTTCACATTAGTAAACAGTAGATACAGATTCAAAGCCAGGTCAGCCTCACACCACCTCTCTGTGCTTTTGTCAAAGAAAATCTGAGTCTAGCCCTTCCCCTCCCCCCCAAGCAGAAGAATATTTGAGTTTTAAACAAATACCCCTTTAAAATGCAGGCTGTCTAAAGAACTATTTTCATTGTCTTTAGCTCTTGCATAGCTGTTTATATGTCTCATATTTAAGATTTCAGAGTTGAGCCTAATCATCTTGCCATCTGCTCTGAAATGATGAGCCCATCTGTCAAGATATTCATGACAATATCTGTTGTACTTATTCTATGAGAAGACAATGACTTTTGAAATGCCAAATTTAAATACGTCTGATTACAGCATTGTGGTAGGCTTAAGAAATTGCAAAGCTATTTCCATATAGTTGAATGATAGCTCAAGACCCAACATTGATAAGGTGAAGATGAAGTAACCAAATTGGAAAAATCCAGATAGCCATAAGTCGAGTTGTGGATATTTCAGATCTGGTATGATGGAAGTGTCATATTTTTCTTTTATATTTAATACACAGTCTCTAGAAATTTTGGAAGTAACAGTATTATACTTGCATAGTGTTTTACTAAGTGCTTTCAATTTCATAACTCCTGTAATATTCATTTAATATAACTATACATTATTATTCTTACCTTTATTCTACTCTTTATTTTATTCCATTCTAGATACTTTATTCTATTTATTTTCTAAATAAACTATTTTCTAAATGTAAAATAGATGAACCATGGAAGGGTCTTGCCTGGGGACAAAACCTGAGATTAACACACAAAAACACACAAACCATCAAGTGATGCCATTACACTTTTTTATTATTATTTGTTGATCAAATGAGATGAAACAAACAGGTCTTGGATTTTAACATGTGTTGACTCATGAATGATGCCTCTCATCCATTAGATCTCACCATAAACATCTCAGAGAGGCCTTCTGTGGCCACACTGTTGAATGTAATGACCTTTTATAAAGGAACCACATTTTTTTAACCCATGAGAGCTTACCAAAGTGTCAACAATATTTGTTGAGTGAATCAAGAAAAATTACATTCTAAAATTCTTCTACCTTCTCTAGTCTTTGCTAACCACTAGATGAAATCCATTTTTTAAATTGCATCCTAATGGCACTTTGTATGACCCAGTGTGTTACATCTTATTGTTTATAGGACAGTCCACCAACCAGTCTTTGAGATTTTTGAAGCCTTTATCTCCTGCATATTTTTATCTCCAGGACTTGAAAAACACCAAGTTCTCAATAAGTTCTGGCTGAATAGAGTGTACAAATGAATCCCACTAGCAATGTTTGACTCTATATTTGAGTAACTCAGGATCTCAGTTTATCAAATAGGCTCATGGCCAAAGGATAGGGCCTTGTTACAGGTATAGTTTAGCAGATACATCTGCTGTACATTTCCTTCTTTCTTTTTCTACCCAACTCCTGCAAAGACATCTCAGACCAGGAAACACTTTTCTTAGCCCCTGTTTTCTGATGGAAAATGTCCCTTCTGAACAATACCCAGCAGATTCCCTGTGCCCTGCATAACCAGACGGACCCTGCTCTCCTGTGCTAGGTTGTCTTCACTGCTTTACCTATGTAGTCCCAGTTCTTCAGTTACCTCAGCCCTTGCCTCCCTCTCTTGTATGGTCTGCCAGTTCTTGCTGAAGGAGGCAATCTGAGCAGCTGTATTTGTATCAGCTGACCTCTGCCTCTGTCTAAAAATAATTGGATTAGTGTGGAGTGGAACCCAAGTTCAGCCAAAAAGAATCGTTCATCCAAAGGCGAAAGGTGGGAATCTAAATACAAGCTACACTATTTTTTTTTTCAAGTAGACTTTACATTTCTATTTCCCTTTCTACTCCTCCTTTTATCTCTTTCATACGAGAAACTGAGACTTGCTTAGGATGGAACACCAATTATGATCAGAAAAACTGGTAGTAATGGTGGAATTTGGAGGGAGGGTAGAGAGTGGTTTCAGAGTTCTGAATCCTTCCAGAAGAAAATGTACTTCATTCCAGATGGTATCTTGTAGCTGAGCAGAAAAGCAGTGGAAGCAAGATAGGATGCTCTTGCTTCAAGAAAATAGTACTAAACCCTTGATAAAGGGGCCTAGAGTTCAAAGCCTGAGCTACTCGGGTTTGGGGGTCCGGCTCATCCAGTCAGCATCTGGCAGTGCAAGTGACCAAGTCCAGGGCTTAGAGGTCCTAGTGTGAGTCCTTGTATTGTGTAATTTTAGGCAGTCACCTGGATTCTTGAATTAGCAGTTTCACTTTCTTTTAAGTATGTGTTATAATAACAGCCTCCCTTTCCTGATGAAATGTTTTTGTGAACATCAACAGAAATAATGCAAAGTAAATAAAACCTAATTGATAGAATAATATGAACACCAGGGTTATTATATGAAACAAAACAACCAAGTGGATAGCAAGGGGATAATAATGTGAGATGGAATTTTGTGCCTCAGAACACAGGAAAATCAGACAGGAAGATGAAAAGTATTTTTTTCAAATTTAATGTTTGCTTCAGGTGCACAATATAGTGGTTAGACACTTAATTTACAATATGATCCCCCAATAATTCTAGTACCCACCTGAAACCATGTGTAGTTATTACATAACTAGAGGCCTGGTGCACAAAAATTTGTGCACTTGGGGATGTCCCTCAGCACGGCCTGTGCCCTCTAACAATCTGGGACCCTTCAGGAGATGTCCACCTGCTGGCTTAGGCCCACTCCCCAGGCAATTGGGCCTAAGTGGGCAACCAGACATCCTTTTGGCAGCCCGGGGGCCCTCGGAGGATGTCCACTTGCCAGTGGGGAGCAGGCCTAAGTTGCAGTCGGACATCCTTAGCTCTGCTGAGGAGGCAGGAGAGGTTCCTGCCACCACTGTTGTGCTGGCAGCCTGGCTTGTGGCTGAGCAGAGCTCCCCCTATGGGAGTGCACTGACCACCAGGGGGAAGCTCCTGCATTGAGAGTCTGCCCCTGGTGGTCAGTGTATGTCATTGTGACCAGTCATTCCCAGTCATTCTGCTGTTAGGGTCAATTTTCATATTACCCTTTTATTATATAGGATAGAGGCCTGATGCATGGGTGGGGGCCAGCTAGTTTGCCCTGAAGGGTGTCCCAGATTAGGGTGGGGTTCCCGCTGGGGTGCCTGGCCAGCCTGGGTGAGTGGCTGATCGCTGTTTGGAGGCTGGCCACAGCCCCTTCAAGGTGGGTGTCCCCCCCTCCCTGGGTTTCCTGGCCAGCCTGGATGAGGGTCTGAGGGCTGTTTTCAGGCTGGCCACATCCCCTTCAGGGAGGGGGTCCCTGCTGGGGTACCTGGCCAGCCTGGGTGAGTGGCTGATGGCTGTTTGCAGCGAGGCTGGCTTGAAGCTGGTATCTGGGATTTATTTAACTTCTAAAGTTGAAACTTTGTTGCTTTAACTGGAGCCCAGGTTGGGTTGCCCCTGACAACCCAGGCTCACAGTGCTTCCTTGAGCCCAAGGCTGGAAGCAGGTATCTGACGTTTGTTTATCTTCTATAATTGAAACTTTGTTGCCTTGATCAGAGGCCACAGCCGGCCTAGGCAGACAGGAACCTTAGCTTCCTCCATCACCAGGGCAAGCCTCCTGCTTATTCCAGCTCCATTACTGCCGGCCGCCATCTTGGATGGGTTAATTTGCATATAGTTGCTCTGATTGGCTGGTGGGCATGGCTTGGCTGGTGGACATGACTTGGCTGGTGGGCATGGCTTAGGTGTAATGGAGTGAGGGTCAATTTGCATATTACTCTTTTATTAGACTAGATTAGATGATTGCCTATATTCCCTATGGTGTACTTTGCATCTTATGACTATTTTGTAACTTCTTACTCTCTTCACTTTTTCCACCCATTCCCCAACCCCTTCTTATCTGGCAACCCTGGTTGTTCAATATATCTGAGTCTGTTTCTGTTCGTTTATTTTGTTCTTTAGACTCCACATATAAGTGAAGTGTGACTTATTTCACTTATCATAATACCCTCTAGGTACATATGTGTTGTTACAAATTATAAGGTTTCATTCTTTTTTTTTATATCCAAGTAGTTATTCCATCATATATATGCATCCCATCTTTATCCAATTATCTATTAACTAGGG
>PVJC01037986.1:0-16781 GCA_004026665.1 Murina feae
AGACTGCGAGAGGGCACAGGCCGGGGTGAGGGACCCCCCAAGTGCACAAATTTTTGTGCACTGGGCCCCTAGTCTATCTAATAAAAGAGAAACGTGCAAATTAGTGTCACTCTGCTACACCTAAGCCATGCCCACCAGCCAATCAGCGTGACTATATGCAAATGAACCCAGCCAAAATGGCGGCCGGCAGCCACGGAGCTGGAGAAAACAGGAGGCTTGGTTGCCCTGGTGATGAAGGAAGCCAAGCTTCCTCCTAAGCCAGCTGTGGCCTCCACTCAAGGCAACAAAGTTTCAATTATAGAAGGTAAATAAACCCAAGATACCTGCTTCCAGCCAGCCTCGCTGGGAACTTGGGTTGTTGGGGGGCTTGGCCAGCCTGCAAACAGCCATCAGCCCCTCACCCAGGCTGGCCAGGCACCCCAGCGGGGACCCTAACCCTTAAAGGGCTATGGCCTACCTTCAAACAGCCATCAGCCCCTCACCCAGTCTGGCCAGGCAACCCAGTAGGGACCCGAACCCTGAAGGGACTGTGGGCAGTCTGAAAACGGCCCTTGGCCCCTCACTCAGACTGGCCAGGCACACCAGCAGGTGGACATCCCCCGAGGGGTCCCAGACTGCGAGAGGGCACAGGTCGGGCTGAGGGACACCCCCCCCCCCGAGTGCACAAATTTTTGTGCACCAGGCCCCTAGTAATCTAATAAAAAAGTAATATGCAAATTAACCCTTACTTTGTTACACCCAGCCATGCCCACCGGCCAAACCATGCCCACCAGGCAGTCAGAGAGACTGTATGCAAATTAACCCAGCCAAGATGGCGACCAGCAATCACGGAGCTAGAGCAAACAGGAGGCTTCATTGCACCAGCGATGGAGGAAACTGCCTGCCTTGGCCGGCTGTGGCCTCCGCTCAAGGCAACAAAGTTTTAATTATAGAAGCCACGAAGCTGAAGCAAACAGGACGCTTTGTTGCACCAGCAATGGAGGAAACTGCCTGTCTGGGCAGGCTGTGGCCTTTGCTCAAGGCAACAAAGTTTCAATTATAGAAGAGAAATAAACCCCAGAAACCTGCTTCCAGCCAGCCTAGCTGGAACGTTGTGTCAATGGGAACTGGGGCCAGGCTGCAAACAGTCCTCAGCCCCTCACCTAGGCTGCCCAGGCACACCTTGAAGGGGCTGCTGCAAACAGCCATCAGCCACTCACCCAGGCTGGCCAGGCCCTCCAGCAGGACCCCATTCGCTGAAGGGGATGTGGCTAGCCTGAAAACCGTCCTCAGCCACTCACCCAGGCTGTCCAGGAACCCCAGCGGGAACCCCACCCTGATCCAGGACACCCTTAAGGGCAAACCATCCGGCCCCCACCCATGCACCAGGCCTCTATCCTATATAATAAAAGGGTAATATGCAAATTGACCCTAACAGCAGAACGACTGGGAATGACTGGTCACTATGACACACCCTGACCACCAGGGGGCAGATGCTCAAAGCAGGAGCTTCCCCCTGGTGGTCAGTGCACTCCCACAGAGAGAGCTCTGCTCAGCCACAAGCCAGGCGATAGCTGCCAGCACAGTGGTGGTGGTGGGAGACTCTCCCGCCTCCTCAGCATTGCTAAGGATGTCTGATTGCAGTTTAGGCCTGCTGCCTGCGGGCAAGTGGATATCCCTGAGGGCTCTCGGGTTGCCAGAGGGATGTGTGACTGCCAGCTTAGGCCCGATCCTCCAGGGAGCAGGCCTCAGCCAGCAGGTGGAATCCCTTGAGGGTTCCCAGACTGCAAGAGGGCACAGGCCGGGCTTGGTTGAGGGACCCCCCACCCCCTAAGTGCACAAATTTTTGTGCACCAGGCCTCTAGTCTAATCTAATAAAAGAGTAATATGCTAATTGCATCATTCTGCTACATCCCAAGCCATGCCCACCAGCCAATCAGAGCCACTATATGCAAATTAAACCAAACAAGATGGCAGCCGTCAGCCACAGAGCTAGAGCAAAACAGGAGGCTTCGTTGCTCCGGTGATGGAGGAAGCTCCCTGCCTAGGCCGGCTGTGGCCTCCACTCAAGACACCAAAGTTTCAGTTATAATTATAAAAGAGAAATAAACCCCGGATACCTGCTTCCAGCTAGCCTCACTGGGAGCTTGGGTGGCTGGGGGCTGTGGCCAGCCTGCAAACAGCCATCAGCTCCTTATCCAGGATGACCCCACCCTCATGGGTTGATGGTTCCTTCTGGGGTCTTGGCCAGCTTGTAATAGCCCTCAGCCCCTCACCCAGGCTGGTCAGGCACCCCAGCATGACCCCATTCCCTGAAGGGGATGTGGCTAGCCTGAAAACGGCCCTCAGCCACTCACCCAGGCTGGCCAGGAACCCCAAGGGGAAACCCACCCTGATCTGGGACACCCTTCAGGGCAAGCCAGCTGGCCCACACCCATGCACCAGACCTCTATCCTATATAATAAAAGGGTAATATGCAAATCGACTCTAACAGCAGGACAACTGGGAATGACTGGTCACTATGACACACACTGACCACCAGGGGCAGACGCTTAACGCAGGAGCTGCCCCTGGTGGTCAGTGCACTCCTACAGAGGGAGCTCTGCTTAGCCACAAGCCAGGCTGACAGCTGCCAGTACTGTGGTGGTGGTGGGAGCCTCTCCCGCCTCCTCAGCAGTGCTAAGGATGTCTGATTGCAGCTTAGGCCTGCTCCCTGCTGGCAAGTGGACATCCCCTGAGGGCTCCTGGGCTGCCATAGTGATGTCTGACTGCCAGCTTTGGCCTGATTGCCTGGGGAGTGGACCTAAGCCAGCAGGTGGACATCCCCCAGGGTTCCCAAACTGCGAGAGGGCATAGGCCGGGCTGAGGGATCCCCCCCAAGTGCATAAATTTTTGTGCACCAGGCCTCTAGTATATATATAAAAGGCTAAGTGACCGACTGACCAGCATTTTAAAAATAAATGTTGACTTGTGCATGTGTGGTACATATAAAACTCTCACTGGCACCAATCGCAAGTGTGTGTTTTGATCTGTCATTGTCCATCTTGAATTTGGTTGACACTCTTATTATAGAGAAAAGGCGAATAGCGATATTAAAATATTTCTTCTAATTAATTTCCTTTCAGTATGCACGAATCCATGCACCAGGCCAGTAGTGTATTATAAAATTGTACACTTGAAATGTATATACTTTTATTAACCAATGTCATCCCAATAAATTCAATAAAAATGTAAAAAAAACAATTATGTACATAATTGTTACCCATATGAATGGGTGATTTCTTTTGTAATATAGTCAGATCTCAAAATTGCCCTAGCTGGCTTGGTTCAGTGGATAGAGCGTTGGCCTGCAGACTGAAGGGTTGAGGGTTCGATTCCGGTAAAGGGCATATGCCTGGGTTGCGGGTTCAATCCCCAGTGGGGAGTTGTGCAGGAGGCAGCCGATCAATGATTCTCTCTCATCATTGATGTTTCTATCTCTCTCTCCCTCCTTCTTCCTCCATGAAATCAATAAAAATATACTTTAAGAAATTCTATACAGAACTCAAATTTATCTGGGCTCATTTTTCACTTGTCAGTTTTTTTAAAAAGTAAAAGAACAATATACTGTGGTAAAGGTACTAGGGAATGGCACCTCATGCATTGCTCTGAGTATATTGGTTGTGTAAAGTTTTGCAGTCTGAAGGAAGAGCTTTACAAATGATTATATTTTTGGCCTAGTTATTCCACTTTAGGAATGTGAACATTTGGGAAATATGCTATATATTTCAAGATAGTAAATGGGGAAGACAACAGTATGTTCTTTGTTAAATTTTGTTTGCTGGGCCATTCATTCTTGTGTAAATAAAAACTAAGGAACTACCTTACTTGTCCTTCAGGACTGCTGTCTCAGAAATTGGCATTTGGGAAGGGAGGGGAGAGAGAGAAAAAAACATAGATGTGAGAGGGAAACTTCGATGCATGCACCCCAAGCAGGGCCTGCACCCCAAGCAGGCCCGGGGTTTAGCCTGCACTGAGGTATGTGCTCCTGACCCGGAATTGACTGGCTGATGCTCTAACCATTGAGAAACCAGCCAGGGCCAACTTTATTTTTTAAATTAACAGTCAGTGCTAACTCAAAATGACTGAAAACTCTCAGAAAAATAATCTGCTATATCTTCTAAATTTAGAGCAGGAGTGTCTCTCATGTTGGGATAAAAGCTGTTTTAGGAGCTACTGTTTAAGATACTCTGACATTGATTGGTATTTACCTTGTGATTTTTACAGCAAATGGACAGTGCAGAAATGTAGAGAATGAAACCAAATTGTATAACACATGGTAAATGATAGGACCCAGAAACTATAAAAAAGGACTAAATATAGGAAAGGATTAAGTTTACTTTTGGAAGAAAGCATAGATTTCTACATGCTGGGCTGTTTCTAGAGAAAATAATTGCTAATAGCAGGCTGTGAGTACTAAAGGGCCAAACTTGTTCCAGAGCTGAGGAACTGGATAACGATTCCTGAGTAACATCTGTCATCACACAGTTATGCAGAATGAATTTATAGGGTCCTTTGATTAGACTGGGGCAGGGGGTAGAGGGGCACCTTTTTTCTTCCAAGGGCCATTTGGATATTTATAACATCATTTGTGGGCCATATAAAATTGTCAACTTAAAAATTATCCTGCTATATTTAGCCAAACACTTAATTAACTCACTCTTAATGCTTTTGCAGGGCTGGACGTTCCCCACTCCTGGTTTAAACACTGATCTTATTGAATCAAAATGAGGGTTCTACACTAGAATCCTCTCCCTTCCTCTCTCAAAATCAATAAATTATTTTTTAATAATAATATTGAATGTCAACTGTAATTGAAAATAAAAAAATTAATCTCCCTCTCTTAACTATGAAGAAAAGGAAATAACATTAAGATTTACAAAGATGTCAGCTTTAGATACCAGAAAAGGAAGATACTATCTCACCAACAAAGAGGAAAGAGTTGTTTCCATTATCTACAGTTTTTAGTCTTACAAATAGTCTGCGTATGCTTTTTTAATGTCCTTATTATCATTAACATGTCTTAGTTAAGAAGGTTATGGACAAGTTTATCTTTTTCTACCCTCTCTGGAGCAAATATCAAAACAATGTATTTGATTGAATACAGGCTCTATACTATGTTTTCTTACTGTGTTTTTTTTTAATTGTGGGAGCTTTTAAAAATGTTTTTATTGATTTTAGAGAGGTAGGGAGAGAGAGAGAGAGAGAAAAAGAAACTTATATTGATGTGAGAGAGAAACATTGATTGGCTGCCTTCTGCACTGGGGATCAAGCCTGCAACCTCGGCATGTGTCCTGACCAGAAGTCAAATCAGTGACCTTTTGGTGCACGGGACGATGCTCAACCAGCTGAGCCACACTGGCCCAGGCACTATCTTTTATTTTGATGAACAAATATATTGGTACAGTGAAGCATGCTTGTATTTATTATAATGTAATTGACTTTATTTTATTATTTTACTAGGGGCCCAGTGCACAAAAATTTGTGCACTCGGGGTGGAGGGAGTCCCTCAGCCCGGCCTGTGCCCTCTCACAGTCTGGGACCCCTCAGTGGATGTCCTATGATGGCCCCAGTCTGCCAGACTCCTTGTGTGTGTGTGTGTGTGTGTGTGTGTGTGTGTGTGTCACCACTGGGGACCTGCCCCCAGCCGCATCTGAGGCTTGGAGCAGTCCTCCTGTGTGTGTCTACCTGCTGGGGACCTGCCCCCAGGCACACCGTGGAGGCTTGGAGCAGGCACCCCCTCTATGTTGATCTCTCAGACTATTGCCCTCCCCTGCATGTTGTTCTCTTTTTTGAACTGGCCAGGGCTGGGTGCGGCCTGCCTCCCAAGCTTGCCTACTGCCCATCTTCTTCCAGCCACCGGAAAGCAGGGAAAACCCCGCCTCGTGGACAGGTCAGCCTTTTCCTGCTCCCTGATCCTCGGAAGAGACCTGGGAAGCCGCCAAGCAGGCCGCCGACTCTTTCCCACTCACCCGTCCCCTGCTGCCTTCCTTTCCTCCTTCCGGGTGCCACCAAGGGGTCTGGGGAGCTGTCAAGCAGGACCTCGGCCCCTGCAGCCTTGCTTTCCCACTCCCCGATGCCCCGCAAAGGGCCTGGGAAGCCCACCAAGCAGGCCGCCGACCCCCTGCCGCCTCTTACCCGCTTCCCGGTGCCCTCCAACCCTGCCGCCTCTTTCCCACTCACGGGTCCTGGGTCCTATGCTGTCCCGCCCTGCAAGCCGCTCTGTGCACTCGGGAGGTCCCTCAGCCCCGCCTGTGCCCTCTTGCAGTCTGGGACCCTTCGGGGGATGTCCACCTGCTGACGTGCCTGACCAGCCTGGGTGAGGGGCTTTAAGGCTGCCCACAGCTCCCATTGACCCAACGTCCCAGCAAGGCTGGCTGGACGCAGGTTTTTGGGGTTTATCTCCTATAATTGATACACTGTTCCTTTAAGCTGAGGTGGGCTGAGGTAACGAAACCTCCTCTGCTTCACCTCGCAGCTCAGCGTCTATAATGAAACTTTGTTACTCTTAGTAAGTCAGGCCAGGCCTGTTCTCTTCAGCTCCCGAGGATTCTATGATTGTTACATTATTGAAACATGTTTTGGAGCCTGCTTGCCAAGGGCCGAAAACAGTATCGCTTTCGCTCCTGCTGCAACGGACGCTGCCTAAACGTTTACTCAGGTCCGTGAGTGGCGGCCACCATGTTGGCTGGGTTAATTTGCATACAGCCACTCTGATTGGCTGGTGGGCGTGGCTTACCCTGTCTCGGAGAAACGGTTAATTTTACTATTTCGCTTTTATTAGTTTAGATTTTATTTTTATTTTAGAGAAGAAGGGAGAGGGAGAGACAGAAACATCAATGATGAGAGAGAATCCTTGATTGGCTACCTTCTGCATGCCCCACACTGGGGATGTATCCCATAACTCGGGCATTTGCCCTGACTGGGAATTGAACCTTGACCTCCTAGTTCATAGGTCAACGCTCAACCACTGAGCCACACAGGCTGGGCAAAGCATGCTTGTATTACCAATTTCATCCACAGATGCAAACTGTTATCTATGTGGCAGGCTTCAATTCACAAAAGTATTCTTTGGACTTACAGCTCCAAAATTAAATAAGGTGTGCAATGGAGGTTGCATTCTCCCAGTGGTCCTGGCTTACAAAATATACACTGAGCTATGGGTCTAATTCCTTTTTAGACCTTGAAGAAACAAAAAACTCATCTTGCCACTTAGTGGTTATTTATTTTTCCACTAATAAAGTTTGTTTGCTATGCTGCTGTTCTGCTTAATGCCTCTGAACCTTAATTTCCCCACTATACCACAAGTGTGATTTCTTAAGGCCCCTTTCCATTGACTGCACTTTCTCTGATAATGCTGGTGAACAATGAAGACAGAAAGTAGCATGGCAGGAAGAGGAAGGCTCTGAAATATCAACTCTTAAATAATTCAGACTATGACTTACCAATTCCATTTTAGTGGCTGCTGGTTTTTTTGGGCTTAAGGTGGTAGTAGTTATATGGGTAAATGTAAAATGGAGTTCTAACTGTAAAGGTTTTACATTTTTTATTGGAATGTAGTTTATTTTTAGTACTGTCTATAGATTATTCTATGTGCTCACCAAGTATTTATTACTTCATTTGGGCCTTAATAAATAGAATGAATTTAGGTTTGAGTATTGCTAATCCAACTTTTTGTTGCAGACAAAACTTACCTGGGGTCCCTACTTATGGTTTTATATGCTTCGTGCTGCCACGTCAACTCTCTCAGGTATTACTTTTCTGTTTGAATATTGTATAGCAACTGTAATATGCTCCAGGAGCTCTGCCAAAAAAGGGCGTTTTAAAAACGAAGGAGAAACAATAGGAAGTTAGTCACTGTCAAGCTAGTTAGGTATCAGTCTCACTTATACTGCATCTTAAAACATTCTTCAGCTTTTGGTTGTGTGTGTGTGTGTGTGTTTAAAGGATTGAAAATTGCTATATTAATTTAGATACAATTTTCACAGTCTCAAACCTTTTTTGTTAGGATCTGTTTTATTTTTTCATTTGGTACCCTAAAGCCTGTAGTTATAATTCATTTATTTTATGCTAATATATTTTTAAAAATTTTTAATTGATGGGGGGGACTATGGGGGAGAGAGAGAGAGAGAGACAGAGAGAGAGAGAGAGAGAGAGAAAGAGAGAGAGAAAGAGAAAGAAAGAAACATTTATTTATGCATTCATTGGTTGATTCTTGTATGTACCCCTACTGGGGATGGAACCACAAGCTTGGTGTATCTAGATGATGCTCTAACCAAATGAGCTTCCAGGCCTGGGCAATGTTTTATTTCCTGTTTTAAAATATATTTTTATTGATTTTAGAGAGGAAGGGAGAGGGAGAGAGAGAAAATCAATGTTGAGAGAGAATCATTGATTGGCTGTCTCTTGCACATCCCCTACTGAGAACTAGCCCGCAACCTGGGCATTTGTCCTTGACTGGAATCGAACCTGTGAGCCTTCAGTACACAGGCCGACACTCTATCCACTGAGCCAAACTGCTAGAGCTAGTGTTTTATTTCTTAAACTAGAGACCTGGTGCACAAATCTGTGTACTGTTGGAGTCCCTCTGCCTGGCCTGCGCCCACTCGCAATCTGGGACCCCTTGGGAGATGCCAGAGAGCCAGTTTCGGCCCGAACTCCACAGCCAGGCCAAGGGACCCCAATCCGTGCACCGGGCCTCTAGTATGCATATAAGATTTTTGGTTAATCTCTTCCAGCCGTCCCCCCACCCACCTTCCCTCTGAGATTCATCAGTCTGTTCCATGTTTCCATGCCTGTGGTTTCTGCTCCTGAGTCGAGCATCTGCTCCCCTGGTGATCAGTGTGTGTCATAGCTACCAGCTGGTCGGCTGGTTGGCCAGTTGCTTATGCTTTTATATATTTAGACTGAGATGTAACTAAGTCATATTTGAAAGAAATGAATTATCAGCTTATGACTTAATCATGCTAACTTTAAATATAAGTTTTAAGTCATAAAGCTTTCTCTTGCTTCTAATTTTAACTCCTTCATAGCTTCTATCACTTTCTGCTTTTTAAAAAAATATATATTTTATCATTTTTTTTACAGAGAGGAAGGGAGAGGGATAGAGAGTCAGAAACATCGATGAGAGAGAAACATCGATCAGCTGCCTCCTGCACACCTCCCTCTAGGATGTGCCTGCAACCAAGGTACATGCCCTTGACCGGAATTGAACCTGGCACCCCTCAATCTGCAGGCCGACGCTCTATACACTGAGCCAAACTGGCCAGGGCACTTTCTGCTTTTTTATTAGATCTAATTTTGGATGGTAATTCATTCAAGAAACATATACTGAGCACTCAGTATATTCTGGACAGTCTGGTGAAATGAAAAGAACATTAGCTTTATATTTAGACCTGATTACATTTTGGATTTGCTTTGTCAGCTTGGCAAGTTTTCCAACCTCTCTGAGTCTAACCTTTCACAGTGCCTGGTGTGCATGGTACAAGCCATTCCTCTCCTCCGGCCCATTGGCATCCTAGCTCTCTAAGAATATACATTTAAAAAAAAAAAAGAAATAGACATGTAACAAGTAATTACAGTACTTGGTGATAAGTATTACTGGGAGTGTTAACAGGTGCCTATAAGGAGTCATAAGTGCTTTTTGAGGAAATCAAGGAATTATATACAGAAGAGATATTAAATCTTCATAATCTCTCTGAGGGCAGGAACTATAACTTTTGTATTTCTACAGTGCTTTGCACATAGAAAATGCTCAAGAAATGTTTATAAAATAAAACATAAATGTTTATGGAATTATGTAAGCTATTTAACTTTTATATCTTTAGTGTGTGACTTTCTTGGAGAGAAGATTGCATCTGTTTTGGGCATCAGTACCCCAAAATACCAATATGCCATTGATGAGTATTACCGGATGAAGAAGGAGGTGTGTCTCCCTTTTACATTTTCTTGATTATGTTTGTTTGCTATAGACTTGGTGGGTTGTGTATTGAACACATGTATTCTCTAGGTGCCCAAAAGGTAACTCCCTTGTGCTAGGCATTTCATTTTAGAGTCAGTTTCTTTATCAGATTAGCATACATTTTGAAATTTTTTTATACTGAAAGTTTCCTAGGATCTATTTGTAAAACGGAGCTAGATTTACTGTGCTAGGTGCTATATATGTTATTAATTTCACACACCTCTCTCTGGATTACTATCTTCCAATTTTAAGATGAGGAAACAAGACCCAGTCTCTCTACTTAGGATGCATAGACTGCATATAGAAATGGAGTGAGTTTGATGCACAGAAAATTATAGGTACTAGAAATGTGTAAGTGCCAGTCATTAAGGCAAGTCTGTCTCTAGTGAGGTCTTAGAGTGGGAGTGAAATGAGTTTCGCCCTAAGCATGAGAAGCTTTAGCATTTAAGAGCATGGGTCCAAGAACCAAAGAGTCTGAATTCAAATTCTAGCTCTGCCACTTCTAACTCTGTTGCCGTGTGCAACATACTTAACCTTTATAAGCCTGTTTACTCATCTTTATAATGAAAATTGCAGCATCCATGCTTGGGTTGCTCTAAGGATTAAGTGAGTTAATATGTAAAATAGAACAACACCTAGTATATATCAGTGAAAATGAAATAAATATTGGTATCTCTTACTATTCTCCTTCAAGCACTTGAGGGCAATTTAGATAGAATATAGAGGAATGAAAATATGTTGTATGTTTGGGGAAATGGCAAAAATACTACTTTATTGTCACTGGAGCATAGAGTACAACAAACAGCTGGAGATGAATCTGGAAAGCTCAATTGACTTCATATTTATTTGGTTTCAAAAACTTTTGATGAATGACTTGTTTAGAACCTCATTACCTCATGGGAAGTATTGAATAGCTTCTCAAAATGGCCTTTCTCATTCATTCTCAAGCTACCTCTAGATTAATCTTGACAGGCTAGTCATTCTGTACCCATACTGCAGGGGCCAATACACATGCCACCTCTTCCATGAACTTAGTAGTTCTGGAAGTGGAAGTTACTATTTCTAAATCTCTAGTTATTCCTGTCTCAATGCTGTTTTTACATGTCTTAACTTCCCTCTTAGATTATAAACTTTCTGAGGGCAGAGACTGCTGTTACCAGGTGCTTGTGGGAACACTAACCACGCTTATATTAACTTAGTGAATAGACCACCCTGTTCCAATGAACAGGCTGATACCCTATAATCAAAGTGATATAGTATTAGCTCTAGTTTTAGATTAGACTTAATCTGAAAAGATATAACCCCTGTCAAAGTTAGTTCAGGTTTCATCTCAGAGGGGAAGGGGGCGGGCAGGAAGAGATTAAATAATTATATGCATCTATGCATAATCCATGGACACAGACAGTAGTGCCATGAAGGCCTGGGCAGGGGACAGGAGTGGGGTAGAGGCGTCAATGGGGGAAAAAATGGGGACATCTATAACCCTCCTATATAATAAAGGGTAATATGCAAATTGGCCCTAAGAGCAGAACGACTAGGGGGCAGACACTCAATGTGGGAGCTGTCCCTGGTGGTCAGTGCACTCCCACAGGGGGAGCTCTGCTCAGCCACAAGCCAGGCTGACAGCTGCCCAGTACAGTGGTGGTGGGGGAGCCTCTCCCACCTCTTCAGCAGCGCTAAAGATGTCCGACTGCAGCTTAGGCCTGTTCCCCACTGGCAAGTGGATATCCCCCGAGGGCTCCTGGGCTGCCAGAGTGATGTCTGACTGCCAGCTTAGGCTGATCCATTGGGGAGCGAGCCTAAGCCAGCAGGTGGATATCCCCTGAGTGGTCCCAGACTGCGAGAGGGCACAGGCCGAGCTGAGGGACACCCCCCCCCTGCCGAGTGCACAAATTTTTGTGCACCGGGCCTCTAGTACTTTCAATAATAAAGATATATTTTAAAAAATGACACCACTTTTCTAAAATGTCATATAATAATTTTCATTTCAATTTGGGAATGAAAGGGAAGGAAAGTATGTCTTATCTTAATTAGACCAAAGTGAATTGGACATGATACTGTTTTGGTTAAAAAAGAAAAAAACAAGCAGCTAAAATTGGGGGAACAAATATTATTCATTTTGGACATTATATTTTTATGATTATTTCCTCTTTCTAGGAGGAGGAAGAAGAAGAAGAAAACAGGATGTCTGAAGAAGCAGAAAGACACTACCAACAGAATAAGCTGCAGGCAGATTCCATTGTTCAGACAGATCAACCAGAAACAGTGGCGACCAGTTCATTTGTGAATCTCAATTTTGAAATGGAGGGAGATTGTGAAGTGTTTACAGAAAGCAAACAAAATCCAGTCTCTGTCCCACCATAGAATGCAGTGACTCTCAGACTTCAAACTCTAAGGTGGTTTTTATACCAGGAACTTTCACATTCTCTATTCAGTGGGATTTAATACAGTTATTTATATTTTAAATTATTATCTATAAAGGGAAAACTGTTTCTTTATTCTTAGGCTCTACATAGCAAAAGTCTGATCAGAAATTTGGATATTTGCACTATGCTTTTACTGTGTGTCAAATTAGTGCTTTGGTTTTAAACTGATCTTTATAAAAATGTTAAGGACATTTTAGAGCCCCAACTGCCAAGTAAGAAGAGTTAATTATCATGCTTGTCTGTTATTTGTGTTTGTACGAAAAAAATGGGTTAAGTTGCTGATTAAGTCTAGAGTTGATATTCCTCATCTTAGATGAAAAAATTTTTCCTGATTTTTTTATGCTTATTTATATATCTAACCATTAACTTCAAACTAAAGATGGTTCACTGAGTAATAAAAGGAGCAAGATAAAAGCACTTTGAATTTTCTTTCCTTGAGAATAACTTTATTGTATGGTGATTGAGTCTATAATACCAAATAAGATGGGTTTCCTTCTTTTTTAAATGTTTTTATGGATTTATGGTGTGATTCATGGCATATGATGGCAATCTTTTTAGTAATGGGTCTATACTACATAATTTAGTGCTTAAAGGATTAGTTATCAGATTACATAATTAATGTCACCATAAGTTATAGTTTACCAGTAGCTCTAAAACATGCTAACCTGACATCTTCCCTCCAATTCGTTTTTAACTTCATTTGAATTAGTACTTCCAACTCAGATATTTGGTTATCCAGTGAAGGCATGCATATGTAAAGGTGATCTGAATCTTCTCTCCTTAGAGGTAATATATCTAACAAAAACTAGAAACTTTTCTGATATAGAAGGAAGCTAATGACCTATGAAGATTTTATGCTTCTTGAATTTTATTTTACTTGTCTAACAGTGGCCAGTTTGTAATGTTTACATAGTTGTACACTGTGCCTTAATTTTTTATTTATGCAAACTATAAAATTTCCCATAAATGCATTAAATGGTTTTGTCTTGTTTTTAAGCCTTTCAGTTTTTCTTCCTTTCAATCCTTTTAATATTTACTGTTCCCTGTGGATCATAGTTTGTGATATTCTTTTTCTAATCTTTCATCTCATAAAAACTAGACATAATTGAGAACCTTTACAGTGAGTTAAATTCTCTAACAATAATCCTTAACAGACTGAAATTTTATAAAAGGTAACCCTAGTACTAGTTAATAAAACTAGATAGAGGGAGAACCAAGATGGCGGCATGAGGTGTGTACCTAGATGCGCAGCCTCCACAACTAAATTGTAGAAATACAACTATACAGTGAAAGGCCATCCTCTGGAACCAAGGGAGGAGAAGCTTTGCAACTAGAAATCAGAAGGAATGCATTGAGACTGGGTAGAGGCTCCCGGTGCCAAAGCTGAGAGGTACGGATGGGCGGAATGGAAGCGGTGGCGTGGGTGAAAGGGTGGCGGCTGTGCCTGGATCCGCGGCTTGGAAGGAGATTATAAGCTCCGGGGTCGCGCTGAACGCAGTGCGGGCTGTCTGGCAATGGGGCAGAAGATCAGTGGCGTTCTAGCAGAGCTGTTTGCAGCGATCACTGTCGTGGAGATTTGAGGACTCAGAGGCGTGCAGACCCCAGGGCTTGGAGGCTCCAGGTCTGGGAGAGGCTGCGAGTCAGTGGAGAGGCAGCCATTGTGGATTGCTCCATCCCAGCAATTCTGAGACCACACCCCATCCCACCTACAGCCCCGCCCAAGCTGTGCGCCTGCCTGCCTGCGGCATAGCCTGAGGGACTGCAGCTGGGACAGAACTCCAGAAGTTCTAAACCCCAAACAACGAGGAGAGAGGCCTGCGGGTCATTTCCTCCCAGTGATACCTCCCAGTGATAACTACAAGAAGACTGTGCACCCAGACTTCAAAGGCGTACAACAAGAGTGTCCACCCCAGTTATTGGGGAGGCTGAATCACTGGGCCCTATAGGACACCTAGCACAGAAAGCCACTCAATCAACGCAGCCAAAATGCAGAGACAAAGAAACAGGTCACAAATGACAGAAATGGAGGAAAGCAAACTACTGGATATAGAGTTCAGAACTACGCTTTTAAGGTTTTTCAAGAATTTTCTAGAATCCGCTGATAAACTTAGTAATATACAGAGATCCATCACCAGACTAGAGGTTTGCAATAATTAAGTCAAAGATTTGAAACATGAAAAAGCAAAAAGCACCCAACTGGAAGAGAAAAAAGAAAAAAGAATCTAGAAGTGTGAAGATAGTGTAAGGAGCATCTGGGACAACTTTAAGCATACCAACATCAGAATTATAGGGGTGCCAGAAGAGAGAGAGAAAGATATTAAAAACATATTTGAAGAAATAATGACAGAAAACTTCCCTACCTGGTGAAAGAAATAGACTTACAAGTCCAGGAAGCGCAGAGAACCCCAATCAAAAGGAACCCAAGGAGGACCACACCAAGACACATCATAATTAAAATGCCAAGGGCAAAAGACAAGGAAAGAATATTAAAAGCAGCAAGAGAAAACCAGTTAGTTACCTACAAGGGAGCACCCATACGACTGTCAGCTGATTTGTCAACAGAAACCATGCAGGCCAGAAGGGAGTGGCAAGAAATATTCAAAGTGATGAATAGCAGGAACCTGCAACCAAGATTACTCTACCCAGCAAGGCTATCATGTAAAGTTGAAGGTCAGATAAAAAGCTTCACAGACAAGAAAAAGCTAAAGGAGTACATCACTACCAAAGCAGGATTATTTGAAATGCTGAGGGGCATTCTTTAAGAAGAGGAGGAAGAAGAAAAAGGTAAATATAAAAAGTATGCATAACAAAGTGACAACAAATATCTATCAACAAGTGAATATAACAAGTCAATAGAAATATCTGATGAACAGAATAAACTGGTGAATAGAATATAAGTAAGGGCATAGAAAGGGAATGGACTGATATTTCTCAGGGGGAAGGGGACTTGAGGGGTATGGGAAGAGAATGGACAAAAATCTTACATCTGTGGATGAAGACAGTGGGGGGACGGTAAGGGCACGGGGCAATGGGGGGAACCAGGTGGAGGGGAGCTATGGGGGTTTAAAAATAATGAACATCTGTAACAATCTGAACAATAAAGAATATTAAAAAAAATAGGTGGATTTTTTATGCCAATAATTTTAATTAAAGTAAAATATTAACTTCAATATTTTTATTGAAATATCCTATTAAATGAAACATCATATCTAAACACATCTAACCCAGAAATGAAATGAATGGGAAGTCTGTAATCTTTGATATACATAATACTTTAGGAGAATTCTCAATGTTAAATGATCACATTATAATTTAAACTACCTTCAGGTATTCAAATTCTTAATGACTAATGTCAAAAATAGTCCTAAATATTACACAGATTTAAAGTGGACTCCTCCTACCTTCAGCAAATCACACTTGTCATATTTAAGCTAAGTGGAAACAGAATTTACTGCTTCCTAATTTGGTCCTATTGTTTCCAAACTATTAATTCAATAATGAGAACATTTGCTGTGTTCTATAGGCATTTGAAATCTTTTATTTAGACCATTTCTAAGGATTCTGCTTCAAAGGTTTTCCATGCAGCATTCAAGCTTATGTTCATGAATACAGTCTAGTTTTTGAGATCATGTATCATCAAGGTCTGCAGAGTTTTCATTGTCATTTGCAACAAGGGCTTCTCTGTTCTCATAAGTCCAGAAGCCATTCAGATCGATTAGAATGGTGGTGACTGTGTCTCCTTGATTACTGTTGATTAAATCCTGAAGAGAGATTTTCAAAGGATCCTTTGGCTTTACCATGTCAAAGATTTCATCCTGCAAGAGAAAAGGAAAACACAATGGAATCTGATATATGATTCACTTAATTTTTATCACACAGTGACCTAAAATTCAGCACTTAAGCTTATGTAAAATTTTTGTAAAAGAAAGAACCAATTCACCATTCAACAGATAAGCAGTCTCCTTTTCTATGTACAATCAGAATTTTACTGGAATATTCCTTAGTTATTCTTTGCTCTCGCCCCCAGCTCTGTATGACCTGCTCTCCCACCCAAATTCTCCATAATAAGGACCCCAAAGTTTCTGCTCCACAGATTCTGGACCAGTGGCCCATGCGCAGCCTCTTTTTCTTCTCTCCCCTCCCCCTTCCCTCATTCATCAGGCTTTCTCTGAGCTCTGGGATCCCCTCCTGGTATTTCTCCTCCCACCCCCTTTCCGTGGCCACAGCAGGCCACTACCAGAGCCCAAGGGTGTGCACCGAGAGGCCAGGCCCCGCACCCCTCTCTCTGGACGCCGACCCCCCCTTCTCTTCCGTGGCCACAGCAGGCCGCTACCAGAGCCCGAAAGTGTGCATGGAGGCCAGGCCCCATGCCCCAC
>PVJC01037987.1:0-16959 GCA_004026665.1 Murina feae
CTAGGGTTATGTGTGTGACCCATTCTCTTCACAGGACATACATTTCCCAGTCCTCGACTCTGCTTATAGCATTGTATATTGTTAACTACAATCTCTAGGTCTACTTCAATGATATTCCTGAATTGTGTCTTATTCTCTTTCAAAATAGCTGTTCTTTGTTTTTCACATACACATGTAGGTATGCTCAAGAAATGCTTTAAATCCTCATACTTAAAAACAATACAGAGTTATGCTTTAGTTATTCAGAGATCAGCTTTCCAGCAATTTTGTCTGAAAGAGGACCAAATCTAGAAGCTAAGAAAAGGGGAGGGGATGGAGTACAAACTCCCAGTTATTAGTTTCAGGGATATAATGTACAGTATAGGGAAGAGAACAGATAGTATAATAACTATGTTTGATGACAGTTGGTTACTTGGCATACTGTGGTGGTCATGTTATAAGGCGTGTACATGTTCAAGCACTATGCTGTTGTACACCTGAAACTAATACGCTGTATATCTACTTTCATTAAAATAAAATTTTTTAAATATATTAATTTTTTTAAATGTTCTATTTTATGTTAATGACTCATTTATTTATTTATTTTTTAAATATATTTTATTGATTTTTTACAGAGAGGAAGGGGGAAGGATAGAGAGTTAGAAACGTCGGTCAGCTGCCTCCTGCACACTCCCTACTGGGGATGTGCCCGCAACCAAGATATGGTCCCCAGGCCGACTCTCTATCCACTGAGCCAAACCGGTTAGGGCTAAAATATATTAATTTTTAAATTAATTTAAATAAAAGGAAACACCTCTCACAGGAAAATAACTTTTGATCATGAACAGCAATAAAAATATCTCAAGACACCACTTGATATAGAGTCACTGTCCTATTTACTGATGGAAAGAAAAGTTTTCATTCGCTGGATGTGGACAGAAACATCTGATCATTCACCACCTGGAGCTATAGAGAAAAGCAGTCAAGAAAGGAGAAAATAATAAAAGATAAACAGTAAAATAGGAAGGATGAGAGGAAAGACCAGAGTGGGAGGGGGGGAAAAAAAAAGAAGCGGATGAAGAGATGAGAAGCAGTGGCAGACACTAGAAAAGGAGATGAGAACATTCCAAAGGAAACAGAAGAGATCCCTAAAGTAAGGATCCTCTAGGTTTCAGCAGTCCCCTGGAACTTAAGCGCCAGGCCACGGTTTGGAATATAATGGTCAGTCACCAACAAAGGAGTTCAGCAATCACTGAATCACTCCTTAAGAATATGGGGAGTGAGTACCTTCTAAAAAGGACTTCTGTGAAAAAGGTTAAAACAAAAATACTGCTGTTTTAAAAAGGAGCACGTTTGTTTTTTTGTGTGTGTTTTTTTTAAATACCACTGAAATCGAGCCAGAACAGGGACCCTGGTAGCCCAGCGCGGCCGGCGCAGGAACAGTTCCCGGCCGGGCTCGCGCCCCGAGGACCCCCCCGGCGAGCCCTCCGGTGCCGCCGCGGAAGTGGGCGCCCGCCGCGGCTCGGCTCGCAGCGCCCCCGGAGCGGCAGGTTTCAGGCGGTCTCCGCGGGGTTCACCTGTACATCTAGGCGCTGTGGAACGAACTAAGGTACAGTCGCGGGTTTTCGCGCGGTTTGACTGGGGAACAGACCGAGACACTACCTCCCACGTCTTGCACTGAAGTAAATACCGAAGTGTTTCCGCTGGCGAGAGAGGTCCCGGGCTCCGAGGGTTCGGGGCTGGAGGCGCCCGCGCCCCCCAGGGCCGTCTCCTCCTCCCGAGGGGGAGTGTCTGTAGGGGGCTCGCCCCGCTCTAAAGTCGCGAGCTTTCGTTGGGAGGCTGACCCGCCGCGCCCCGCTGAGCGGGGTTGAGCGGGGAGAGGGGGGCGGGGTGGCAATTTGGGCTGAGAGCTGAGAGGGGCCCCAGGAACTTGAGTTAACACCACATTTCCCCGGCGGGGCCCGTGTCTGCCCGCGGCAGAGGCTGCGAGAACCGGGCGCAGCCGGGCCTCGGGGAAGGGCCCGCCGCCCCGGAGGGCGGGGTGCTGAGAGGGCGCTCGGACGTCGCGGCCCCGCGGGCGCCTCGCGCTCCCCGGAAAGACTCGGGGCCGCGGAGCCCGGGCCGCCGGGGGCGCCGTCGGCGGGGCTCGCGCAGCCGCACTGGGCGCGCCGACGCCGGGCTCCTCCTCCTGGCTCCGGAGTAAGCATGGCGGCGGCGGCGTTCGTGGTCCCTCGGGTGAAACAGAAAGCGGGAGCTGCGCGGAGAGGGAGCGAAGAGCGGGGCTGAGGCGGCGCCGTCACAGCCGGGAAAACACCCCAAGAGTCAGTGCGCCGGCGGCCGCGGCGGCCCACGAGCCGGCTGGGCCTCTGAGGCGGGGCGAGACCGGTCAGTCACCGAAGAAGAGGCGCCCGGGTAGCCGCCTTCCTCCGCCCCGAAGCGGCGTGACTCGGAGGTGAGAGCGCGGGCACTCCCTTCGGGGAAGGTGGGGGAGACCGAGCCACCGCCGCCCCGCCCCTCAGCCGGCGTCACGGAAACCGTTAGGCTGGGGCTGCGGGGGCCGGTGCGCCGAGCGGGGCTCGGGCCGTCGAGGGCCTGGACCTCCCCGTCCTGTGGGCGCGCCGTGGGCCGAGGGGAGTGGGGGGCCGCCGTGGGGGCACCTGCGGGTGGGAGTCTCACCTCCGAGCGATTCCGGAGGCGCGGCCGGGCCCCCGGCCCGAGGAGGCAGCGCGGGCAGCCCCCCACTCAACCCCCAACCCCCGCCCCAGGCCCGCGGCGCCGCTCCGGGAGGCGCGGGGGCGGGAGAGGAGCCCCGGCGGAGGACCGGGGAGCGGCCGCCGCGCCTTCGGTGTTGGCCTCCCGGCAGCCGCCCAACTTGAGACGCGTTTGTGAAGAGAATTCTCCCCGCTCAGCGCGGGGTTAAAACCTCGGAAACCCGCCCTCGTGCGTTTGATCTCGCCGGGCTGTGGCAGTACCTGGTCGTCCCTCCGCCCGGCGGAGTCCGCCACCTGTTCCGTCGGGAGGGAGGCTGGAGCCGCGGTCCTCGCCCTGCTTAACAGCCTGGATCCTTGAACTTTTGAGACGGCGGTGGAGGGACATCCAGCGTTAGGTAAAGGAAAATGAACAAATAATGTAGTCGTGAAATCGCGGCGGCTGTTTTAATTAATGTAGTCGTTCATGGTTCTTTTATTAAATTGCGTTAAAAGCCTTGGGATCTTTTTTGGGGGGAGGGGGTGCGTAATGATTGCTGAGGTCTAAGAATCGTGAATTAAGAAATTTTGTGAAATTTTGTGAAAACCTTTATGTCTCGGCATCGATTAAGAATAACAGGCTGACAAGATTTATTTTTTACAGTGTAATTCTCATTCATGTACGTTTTCACTGTGGACTCTTAAAAACTGAGCAACATAGTTATTTTGCTGCTTAACTGTGGTCTGTGTTTATAGTTCTTGAAACCAAAGTTTTTGTGTGTTATAAGAATGAAATAGCAAAAGCTGAGCTGTTACTATACTGTTTTATCACCGTGCCATTACCAGCACCAGTGCTAAACATATGCTACTCAGGAGTTGGAACCATATGTTAGTTAGGCAGAAACTAATTGAGTTTTGTGACTGCGTGCTTGTGTTTGGATGCATTTTTAGTTTTTATGTATTTGTTAAATCTGTAATTCTTGCCATCGTGCAAGTTTTATTTAAGTCACCTAAAAATATTCAAGAGAAATGAGTCCCTGCCTTTTTGATATTTTCTTGGTTGAATTGACTTTTCTCATGTCATGAGATAAAGTGCCCACTGAGACAGATGGTGGACTTGACAGAAAACAATGACAGGAAGTATTTTAAACACATCTTTTATAATATAGAACCTACAATTTTGCTTTCAGCTTTTTAGCCCACTGATATGGTTGCCATCAGCAATAATACCAGTTAGTGGGAAGAAGGGATGATGATTTGACAGGAAAAAAATCTTGTTCAAAATTTTTATTAAAAATTCTATATTTAAACACTTTAGCACTATCACAGTACGTTTTACTATGTTATTTTTCTTTCCTACATACATCATCTCAGTTTTCTCGTGTAGATTAACTGAATTTTTAAAAATCTCAGTCTGGCTGCCTTTAGCCACCTGTATGCTTCTGAATTAACTCCATCTTTTTCCCTTTTGTCTGACTCCTTAGAATCATTTAATGCTCAGGAAAAATAAACTTTTTGTTAATACTGGCTTCAGTCAAACATAATTATGAAGGTAATTTGCTTCTCCTAAAGTAATGATAAGGCTTGGAAAAAACTGATTCTAGGATTATCTTTTGGTATCATCTATCAGTTCCCCTCTTCATATGAGTAATTGAGAGTGGATTTCTTTTACCATGCATTTAATAATTGCTTTGATTGTGAAATTTCTACAGTATAATACTAAGCATATTTTATTAATTTAAAAAATTTCCCCGTTTTCTGACTAGTTAGGCATAGGTCAGGGCAAGAGACTACAAAACCCATAAAAAAGAGAAGGGATCCATGATTAGTATTCTCATTGTCTTTTGTGGCTTTACTTAGGTAAAGAGCATTTAATTTATAATTTGTCTATGTTTAGTCTAGTCTCAGGGTGGGGTAAAGTAGATTTACCGTTGTTCGTATGGAAAATAATACAGTAATAAATAATATAAGAAAAACTGTGTTTCTTGTACTCACAACTGTAAATTTACTTTTGTCCCATCCCTGTATTTAAGCTTCTTTTTTTAAAAAAAATTTTTGTGTTTTTTAACGTTTATACATCCAAGGTTTATGCACCTTATATTTTTGCCTATATTTTTAAATTGCAATTTGAAGTAATCTAAAAAGTCTTTTTGAAAAATGTTTTTGGTGCTTTTTAAATAAAAATGAATCTAGGTGGTATCTTTAAGAGTGATGTAGGAATATGCACAAGCTTTTTCATTTAGTCAGGTAATCAAAAGATAAGTGATTGTGTATGTTTTATATTCTTAGCATTTTCTAGGAAACTTTATATAAATTCACAATATTGTAAATCCAAGAATGTAGAATACTATGCTTATCTATCCCATTGAATCTTTTACTGCCTCAGTTTATGACTTTGCTAAAAAGAAAATAAAAATTAAAAATGGCCCCTGTGGATATCAATGTCAAGAGCTGCCTTTTTAAATTATATACACACACACATATATTGATTTCATAAAGGAAGAGAGAGGGAGAAAGAGAGAGAAACATCAATGAGAGAGAATCATTGATCAGCTGCCTCCTAAATACCCCCTACTGGGAATCAAGCTGGCAACCCAGCCACGTGCCCTTGACCTGAATTGAACCTGGGACCCTTAAGTCCGCACGCCCGTGCTCTATCCACTGAGCCAAACCTGCTAGGGCAAGAGCTGCTTCTTAAAAAGCAATGAATGGCTAATAGTGTTGAAAGGCAAATTCGGAGTGCTTTTTTTGTTTTTGTTGTTGTTGTTGTTTTACATGATTAAGAGCTTTTATAATTTCCTTAACATTTTGGGCTCATTTTAGAGTATTATTTAGTGGTCTCTTTTTATCTCTTGGTCCTTATCTCTGTTCTCCCCCTATTACAGTTTTGCTTGTTTATTACATACACTTTCCAAGTTCTCAGTATAACCATATGCTCTTCCATCAGGTTCTTTTGTGGGTATCATCTTTTGATATTTCCAATCACTTACTATCCTTTACCCACCCTTCAGGCTATTTTTCTCCAAGATATACACTTGGGAGGTGACATGTGCTGAGAAGATGATGAGCTGTTATTAAAATGGATATACAGATAAAAGCAGTGTGATGTGTTTCCTTCCTTCAAGTAGTTTACAAATTAGTTGGGGATACTAGATTAACACATGGGAAAAAATAACATGGTATTATTAAGTTGTGTAGCAAGGACTAAAATTTAAAGGAGAATGAGGGCCACTAGAGGGCTTGAAAGATCTTGAAAGGCAATCAGAGGAAGTCAGAATTGAAGCTTAAAGAAAGATTTAGATAGCAAAAGGAATGACATTCCTAAAAAGACTAATAGACATAGCTGGTACTAGTAGTAAGGAGACCATTCTGAGAGCATCCAAGAACAAGTATTAGGAGAACAAAAGAAGGGTAGATATTTTGGCTAAGCCTTATGGCATGGTCAAGAGAGGAATAGGTAGGGCTGGACAAGACAGTTTGGCTGTATCATGATGAATCCATCACTGAAACAACGATACATCTACCATATTTTCCAGCGTATGAGACGACTTTTTAACTCAGGAAAATCTTCTCAAAAGTCTCGGTGTCTTATAGGGCGGTTGCTGAAACTTCGAAGCCGGACTGGAAAATGTGCAGTCGCCGCATAGGGTGCGGGGAGCTCAAAAATGGCTGCACTCCATTCATTTCAATGGAGACCTCACGTGTCTCCCCTCAGCTCCTTTTTGTGCCACATACAGTCTCCATCCGGACTTTTTAACCCAGGAAAATCTTCTCAAAAGTTGGGGGTCTTTTTATACGCCCAGTCGTCTTATACACTGGAAAATACGATACTTTGACATATTCACAGCTTAAGCGTTATGTATAAGGGATGTCTTATATGTGTTTGCTTATTATAGCTTAGATCAAGGTTTGGCAGATTTTTTCTGTAAACTGGGAGGTAGTATTTTAGGCCTGGTGGGCCACTTAGAGTCTCTGTTGGATATTCTTTTTTTTGTTTTTGTTTTTTTTGGCAATCGTTTAAAAAAAAAACATATTTACCTCAAGGGCCAAAGTGAAACAAGTCAGCTTTGGGTAGGGTTTGGCCAGTGGGTCTAATTTGCTGACTCTTGACTAATAATCATCTAGATAATTGTCCATACAGCATACATGAGGGGCCTTATATCACTTATCTACATGGTTGTTTAGTGTGTTTTGTAATGTCATTTGTATTTTCCCCTATGTTATAGTAAAAATAAAAATATGCAAAAATAACTACTATTGTAATTGTTACTTTGTGGCCGTACCTCTAGCAACAACCCAGATTAGGTCTTAGAACTAGGAAGTGAAAGAAGAAAAGCTTTTGAGCCAGGCCTTAGAGCAGTGAAAATTGCTACATCCAGGCTGATTTAGAATTTGTGTATGGTTAAATATATCAACTGCCTGTTTTGGTTTTACACATTTTAAACTGCAACTGGCATTTTAGAAACTTTGGCTAGGGTGCTGGGAGCAGACCGTAGGAAACCTTGTTTTTTAAAGTAGTTTAGGGTGAGTTAGTAAAGAAATAAAACAATTGGACAACCCTCAATAACTCTAAGAAGACTCATTGTCTGTAGGTTAGCCTAATCCTCCTCCTATCTAATAAAAGAGTAATATGCAATTTAGGCATCACTCCGTGACAAAGATGGCAGCTCCCATAGCCACATCCTATCGTATCTAATAAAAGTAACATGTAAATTAGGGGTCACTCATGACAAAGATGGCCTCCCCCATGGCCACAAGTTGGCGGCGCCCACAGCCACAAGATGGTGGCTCCCAGTCCAGCTCAGCCCCGCCACTGAAGTGGTCAGGCCTGGTAGCCAGGCAGGTGGCTGGGGAGGCAGAGGGCCCAAGAGGTGGAACAAGCAATCAGAGGGGACTGGGGGTTTCTTGCCCAGGCCAGAGACCTTCGCCAGAGGCCTCAGGCATGGGAAAGGGCAGAGCCAGTGATTGGAGGGGGCAGGGGTAGAGCCAGTGATCGGAGGGGTATGAAGGTGCCCTACCCAGGTATAAGGCCTGGAACAGAGGCCTCAAGCATGGGTAGGGGCAGAGCCTGCAATCGCAGAGGTCTGGGCACCGGTAGAGCCAGCAAAGCAGGGGCCTGGGGGCCCCCTGCCCAGGCCTGCAGCCTTGGCCAGAGGCTGTCAGTGGGGCAAGAGCAGAACCGGCAATGGCAGTGGGCAGGATCAGAACTGGTGATTGCAGAGGCCTGGGCTCTGTGAAGCCGGCGATCGGAGGGGTTTGGGGGTCCCCTGTCCAGGCCTGCATCCTCGGCCAGAGGTTACAGGCCTGGGCAGGGGTGCCCGGTGATCGGAGTGAACTACAGAGGAAACACCTTTTCTTATTGCGCATTGGCTAAGCTCCCTGTATGCCACTGGTAATATTCTTAGTAACTTGGGTAATAAGAATCCCTAAAGGCAATCTAGGGTTTTTCCACCGCATTCCTGGAGAAAAAAACAAAGGCCCACTACTGGAGGGCTAAGAAATGTGATATCCTGCCCTCGCCGGTTTGGCTCAGTGCATAATGCTTCAGCTGACTGCAGGGTATGGGTTCAATTCTGACCAAGGGCATGTACCTACGTTGCAGGCTCCTCCCTGACTGGGGCCCAGGTCAGGGCATATGTAGGAGACAACCAGTCAAAGTGTTCCTCTCACTTTGATGTTTCTCTCTGTTTTTCCCTTCTCTTCCACATTCTCTAAAAATCAATGGAAACATATCCTCAGGTGAGGATGAAAAAGAAAGAAAGAAATGCCATATCCTATGAAGGACACATCTTGAAAATGCCTAAAGAAAGTTGTCATTTCTTCATAGTGAAGGGACTGGAGTCCGTGTTGATGAAAACACCTTGGTGGCTGCGGTGACTGTCAATGGCTGCAGCAGCGGGTGATGGGGCTGGTGGCTTCCCCTAATTAGCCTGGTTGCTTCCCACAAAGGGAGGCCAGACTTCGGCTTTAGCCCGCTCCCCAAGGGGAGCAGGGAGCAGGCCTAAGCCATCAGTAAGACATTCCCTGAGGGCTCCCAGTATGTGAGAGGGGGCAGGCTGGACTGAGGAACCTCCCCCCCTCCCCCCAGGGCACGAATTTCGTGCATCAGGCCCTAGTATATAATAAAGGGCTAATATGTAAGTGGTCATCATGCCCTCAAGTCATCACACCTTAATGGGTCAAAACTCAACACTAGGGAGAAAGAAATGGGGACCAGCCAGGCACAAATGAGCTCGCGAGAAAGGACTGGGGACCCAACCAGGCTGCGACCTGGGAGAGGGACAAGCCACTTGCTCAGCAGTCCCAGATGCCAGTGGCTGCACCTGTGGCCCGGGAGAGGGTCTGCACACTTCATGGTCCTGGATGCCAGTGGCTGTGGCTGTGCCTGTGGCCACACCTGCACCTGCGGCCCAGGAGAGGGACAAGCTGCCTGCCCCGCAGTTCCAGGTGCCAACAGCTGCGCCTGTGGCCTGTGAGAGGGACAAGCTGCCCACCCCGCAGTCCTGGGCACCTGCGGCTGCGGCTGGGTGACGCTGCCTGCCCATGGTCCCCTGTGGCTGCGTCTGGTCCCAGTGAAGCTGGCCCAGGTCCTTGGTGCTTGCGGCCAGCCAGAGGAAGAGAATTCTGGTCCTGGGTGCCTGCAACTGGCCGGAGGAGGGAATCTTGGGTCCCAGGTGTGGGATGAGGCAGGGGTGGTTAGGGGCAATCAGGCCAGCAGAGGAGCAGTTAGGGGCGATCAGGCCAGCAGAGGGGTTAGGGGCGATCAGGCAGGCAGGCAGGTGAGCAGTTAGGAGACAGCAGCTCCAGATTGTGAGAGGCAGTTGGACATCCCCCAGGGGTCCTGGATTGGAGAGGGTGCAGGCTGGGCTGAGGGAAACCCCCTCCCATATGCATGAAGTTCGTGCACTGGGCCTCTGTAATAATAAAAGCATAATATGCTAATTAGACCAGACAGCCAAATGGCCATCCAGATATCATTATGGACGAAGCTGCGGGGCCAAGGCAGAGGTGGTTAGGGGTGATGAGGCAGGCAGGCAGATTGGTTAGGTGTGATGAGGCAGGCAGGTGAGCAATTAGGGGCAATCAGGCAGGCAGGCGAGTGGTTAGGGGTGGTGAGGCAGATAGGTGAGTGGTTAGGAAAGACCAGACAGGCAAATGGTTAGGAGCCAGTGATCTGGGTTTGTGAGAGGAATGTTTGACTGCCGGTTTAGGCCCGATCTTGTAGGATTCAGCACTAAACCGGCAGATATCTCTTGAGGGGTCCTGGATTATGAGAGAGGGCAGGCCAAGCTGAGGCACCCCACCTCCTCACCCTGTGCATGAATTTCGTGTACCAGGCCTCTAGTTTATATATATAAAACCCTAATATGCAAATAGACCGAATGGTGGAACAACCTATCCCAATGACTGCGCTGACCACCAGGGGGCATTCACGTAACATGGTGGGTGTTGGCAGCCTGCAGCAGAATGTCGAACATGGCGGGTGTTGCCCTTGGTTGGATGGTGGAGCAGGTGTGGGGTCACTGTCATTGGGGTAAGCCTCTGGTGGTTCCTGAAAATTATTTCCTCCCGCATGTCGCAGTCCCACCAGATCCTTGCACTTGCTGCTGGCACCAGCTCTGCTCACATCCACTGCCAGCGCCAGAGCCGTGGCTCGTACCTGTTGCTGGCGCTGATAGCTTGGCATCCGTGGGTGTGAGTGGTGGCTGCCAGCCCCGATTGCCCCTGAGGGCTTCTCCACCTCCCCCTGCTCCTCAGGGGCAATTAGGGCAGCAGCTGCCACTTGCACCTGCTGTTGGTGCCGGCCCCGGCCCCACTCGCTTTGCACCATCAGCGGGTGCAAGCGGGGCTGGCACTGTCAGCACGTGGGAGCCGCGGAGGCAGGAGCGGGACTACTGGCAGATGGGATTGGGGGCTGAGGCAGGAGGGGCCAGGCAGGTACATGGAAGAAAGGAACCTTGTAGCCCACAGTTCCTTTCAAGGTGCACGAATTTGTGCACTGAGCCCCCTAGTAATTGATATTTACATTGATGAGTTGGAGTCACCAGAAAAGGTTATATTGTGTGCAGATTAAGACAAAGAAGAAAGACCTAGAAATCTTTTTAAATATTTTCATTATGATTGTTTAAAAATAAATTATAGTGATTTAAAGTAATTTTGAAAACTCATTTACATGAAATATCTCTTCAAAGTTTCTAAATTTATAGATGTGTATCTCTAAGGCATTCTGTTTTCTTCTGCACACTTTTATTTCATCATTGCCAGGTGAATAGTGGTGCATTGGGTTATGGTTGCATGAATCAGTTGGCTAGGGTTACTCTATATTTTGTGTCATCAGAAAAACGCAAATACATTATGCATATCAGAGATAGTATTAAGTGCTGGAAAAAGTAAAGATGTATAGGATGGAGAGCTGCCTGGATAAAATCAATGGGTTTTTTTTTCCTTTTAAAAGCATTAAAGCCAAACAAACCCCCAAAACTTAAGTTAACTTTGTATTTTTATTTATACTAGCATTTTCTATACTTTATAAATGTGTATGTTCTCCTAAGTTTTAAGGCAGTATCAATCCTTTGCCAGTTTGGGTCAGTGGATAGAGCATTGGCATGTGGATTGAAGGGTCCCAGGTTCGATTCTGGTCAAGAGCAGCACATGCCCAGGTTTCAAGTTGATCCCCAGTAGGGGGCATGCAGGAGGCAGCCAATCAAGATTCCCTCTCATCATTGATGTTCTATCTCTCTCTCCCTCTCCCTTCCTCTCTGAAATCAATAAAAATATATATTTTAAAAATAATGAAGTTCAACCTTCGTAAAGTGCTGCCTAAAAGTTTATTTAAAAAAATTTTTGCTATAAGGAGAAATTAACAATTCACTCTCCCACTCCCCATTAATTTTAGAAATTAAAATCACACCATAATTTCTGCTGCATCAATTACAATGACTTCTGTCTCTATTTCAGAGTCTATACTCTGTCGATATCCTGTGACTATATCTATTTCTTACTGCTTTCCAACTTTGTGTAGTACAAAGGGCATATGTTTTGTATTAAGGAGGTATGGGTTTGTGTGCTGGCTGTTTCTCTTACTGGCTGTGTATAAATTAGCAATTTACTTTATCTCTCTGAGTCTTAGTTCCTTCACTTTAGGCAAGGCTAATAATAGGGTCTAAGAAGAATTGGCTATTGTGAGAATTAAAAAATAGAGTCCATTTAATATGGCAAGTAAAATATTTGCCGTAGAATATTTATATCTAGAACTTAGTCACACATGTCTAATCATTGCAACCTAGGTATTCTATTTTTGTTTCACCATTGTTATCCATCTATCACTTGTTAAAAAACCTTAAATGTCCTAGATATTTAGACTATGAATGTCAGAAAAATGAATGTCATACTCACTTTCCTCTGGTAAATTACACACTAGGATAAGAGATAAAGACATGTAAGTAAATGCATATTTTAAAGAAATTAAAAGTAAATAAAATATCTCTTCTTTTGCCTCTTCACTTGTGTGAATCCTTCCTGTCATTTAGTATTGAATTATTATATTTCCATAGTAACACAATATCATGATTGAGCACTTACCATACTGTAGCATGTATATTTCTTCACTTGTCTTTCTCAACTATTAAACTATGAACTTTCTGAGTTTGAACAGTTCTGGGGTTGGCAATTTCTTTTTCTGTAAAGGAACAGATAACCAATATTTTAGGCTTTTTGGCCACATGGACTCTGTTGTATTTACTTAAATGTGCTGTAAGAGCATAAAAGTGACTACAGGTATAGAATTTACCTGGTTTGGCTGTGTTCCAGTAAAACTTTATTTATAAAAACAGGCAAAAGGCCAGATTTAGCCCACAGGCCTTACTTTGCAAACTCCAGCAATGCTGCAGTGTGCCTGGCTAATATAGGCACTTAGTAAGTAATATGTATTAATCAATTCTTATATTCTGGGTGCTGTTGAAAACAACTTTAGATGTATCAATTTACTGAGTCCTTAGAACAACCCTCTGATGTATGTACTGTTATCACCATTTTAAAAATGAGGGAACTGAAGGATGGGGAAATAACATTGTAAGATCATATAACTAGTTAGTGACAGATTTGGGGGTTGAACTCAGGCATTCTGACTCCAGAGACTGAGTTTTCAGCTATTAAGTTATACTAGTTGTGATACGTTGAATCCCACTAGTGCAATATTGATTCAGTATTAGAAAACATATTAATGTAATTCACTATATTAATAAGTCAAAGGGGAAAACTATATGAGAGTAAAAACAAAATGGCAAAACTTTTAGGAGAAGTGAATTAAAAATTAGGGGAGCAAGGTAAAAAAAAAGCCTTTTCAGGTGAGACATAAAACTGAAATGCCGTTTTAATCAGTTCACTGCCATAAGCGTCTATAAACAGATGCAAGCGTTAGACCTTTTTAAATTAAAATCAAAATATCATGGCAGTGAACTGGTTAAAAAGGCAAGCAATAGATTGTGATAAACTTTTTGACGTGTAATAGACAAATTTAATATTTAGAGTTTGCAAGGTTTGTCTAAGTCTGAAAAAAACAACCTGGTAGTTAATGAAAAAAAACTGTAAGTAGGAAAATCATGAAAGTAGAAAACTAGTCTATAAAGTTTTAAAGAGATACTCAACCACACTGGTAATCTGAGAAATTTCAATTACAACATAAATAGGATTTCAAAAAAAAATATTTACTAGTAATAATATTGGCAAAATGTGGAAAATTTTAATATTAGTGTCAAATTGGAAAGTATGCATTAAACTATAGAAATGAGTATAAATAGATTCATCTTTTTAGCAGAGATATTTGGCAGTACCTATCAGTTTTAAAAGTGTATCTATAAATACAGAAATGCTATGCTAGGTTCCTAGAGAATGTTACATGCTTATCCCCTCCAGAGGGAGAAATGTATGAAGAAAAATAGAAGCTATCTGTCTCTGTATTCATTAGAATAGTGAAATAATGTGTGCCCTTACAGTAGAATATTAGGCAGCCATGAAAAAGAAAGAAAGAGATACAGAAATAGTTCTTTAGGAAAATGGGAAAATTTTAATGATATTTTACATGAAAAAGCAAGACACTGACCGATACATGTGATTTCATTTATGTAACAACTACTGCCAGAAAGCCTCATATACAAGTAAGTGTAGAGAAGAAGTCTGAAAGGGTACATCCCACAGAGGGTAGCTGTAGAAATGGGAATTGGATTTGGGGGCAGGAGGAAGAGGTAAAAATAATGTTTGTAGGGGAACCAAGATGGCGGCATAAGGTATATACCTAAATGCTCAGCTTCCCACAACCACATTACAAAACACAACTATAAAGCTAAACAGCCATCTTCCAGAACCAAGGGAGTGGAAGCTTTACAACTAGAAGGCAAGAGAAGGAATGCATTGAGACTTAGTAGAAGTTCTCAGTGCCAAAACTGAGAAGTACGGACGTGCGCGAAACGGTGGTGGTGGCAGCACCTGGGTAGGCGGTTTGTAAGGGATTACAAGATCCGGGGTCACACTGAACTCCGTGCGGGCGGTCTAGCAATGGGGCGGAAGACGAGTGGATTCTAGTAGAGATGTTCGCAGCTATCACTGACGCGGAGCTCTGAGACTCAGGGACTCGGGCACGCAGATGCCAGGGTGTGGAGATGCCAAAACGGGGAAAAGCCACGGAGCCGGCTGAGGAGCAGCCATTGCGGGTTGCTCCGCCCTGGTGATTCTGGGACACCGCCCCACCGAATTTACAACTCCACCCAAGCTGTGCGCCTGTCTGCCTGCAGCCTAACTTACCAGACTGCAGCTGGAACAGAAAACACCACTCTATCAATGCAGGGAAGCAGCCAAAATGCAGAGAAAAAGAAACATCACAAATGACAGAAATGGAGGAAAGCAAATGACTGGATATAGAGTTCAAAACAACGGTTTTAAGATTTTTCAAGAATTTTCTAGGAACCGCCGATAAATTTAGTGAGACCCTCGAGGATATGAAAAAGGACCAACTAGACATTAAGCATACACTGACTGAAATAAAGGCTATTATACAGAGATCCAACAGCAGACTAGAGGTTCGCAAGAATCAAGTCAAAGATTTGAAAAACGAAGAAGCAAAAAGCATCCAACTGGAAAAGAAAAAAGAATCCAGAAGTGTGAAGATAGTGTAAGGAGCGTCTGGGACAACTTTAAGTGTACCAACATCAGAATTATAGGGATGCCAGAAGAAGAGAGAAAGATATTGAAAATGTATTTGAAGAAATAATGACAGAAAACTTCCCCTACCTGGTGAAAGAAATAGACTTACAAGTCCAGGAAGCACAGAGAATCCCAAACAAAAGGAATCCAAAGAGGACCACACCAAGACACATCATAATTAAAATGCCAAGGGCAGAAGACAAAGAGAATATTAAAAGCAGCAAGAGAAAAACAGTTACCTACAACGAAGTACCCATAGATTGTCAGCTGATTTCTCAACAGAAACCATGCAGGCCAGAAGGGAGTGGCAAGAAATATTCAAAGTGATGAATAGCAAGAACCTACAACCAAGATTACTCTACCCAGCAAAGCTATCATGTAAAAGTGATGGTCAAAGAGCTTCACAGACAAGAAAAATCTAAAGGAGTACATCACCACCAAACCAGGATTACTTGAAATGCTGAAGGGCATTCTTTAAGAAGAGGAGGAAGAAGAAAAAGGTAAAAATAAAAATTATGAACAACAAAGTGACAACAAATATTTATCAACCAGTGAATATAGCGATTAAGTCAATAGAAATATCTGATGAACAGAATAAACTGGTGAATAGAATAGAAGTAAGGGCACAGAAAGGGAATGGACTGATAATTCTCGGGGGAAGGGGATGTGAGGGGTATGGGAAGAGACTGGACAAAAATCTGACATCTATGGATGAAGACAGTGGTGGGGGTAAGGGCACGGGGTGGGAGGAACCAGGTAGAGGGGAGCTATGGGGGTTAAAAAGGAGGAACATCTGTAATCTGAACAATAAAGGTTTAATAAAAAAAATAATGTCTGTATGTTTTTCAGTACTTGATAAAATGTGTAGCTTTTGTGTTGTAACAAAAATAATGAAAAAGAGGAGGGTTTGAATTTGGTGATTATCATTAGTCCTTTTTTGAGCCATACTTGCTAGTTGGACAGCTTTGATTTACTAGTATGTCTGTTTTCCCTGTGTAGTTTTTAATAGCACCTCTTCCTTTCTCTCACAAAAGCCTCCAATTATTGTGTGAAGTCATTGGTACTTTTTAAAATAGCCATCTTATCTCAAGCTGGTGTAGCTCAGTTTGTTGGGTGTCATCCTGTGCACCAAAGTGTTGCCAGTTTGATTCCAGTCAGGATATGTGCCCAGGTTGTGGGTTTGATCCCAGGTGTGGGGATGTGCAGAAGACAGCCAATCAATGTTGCAGTTTAACACCGGTGTTTCTCTTCTCACTTGCTTTCTCTCAAAAAATCAATAAAAAACCCCCAAAAATAGCCATTTCAGTATATTATTGGGTCTAAAGCTGTTTATAGTGGGTTAAAGAAGTGAGAATTATAACAAGTCATTCTCAAGTTTTAAGTGCCAATTAGGACATAAAATTGTGTACTTTATTTTATAAATCTCTAATATAAAAGTGATTTCTTTTCCAAATATAAAACAGTTTCAAATACCTGGATATTTTAACTCTCCAATTTAATATTAGAACCTAATGTTTTAAAAAGGTTGGTAAATTTTAGCTTAAGCTAAGAAAAGGAAGTAAAGAGAAGGAAGGTTCTTTATTTTTTATTTATTTATTTTTATTATTTTTTTTATTTTTTACATTTTTTAGAATTACATAAAGCTTTACAAAGATTAGTACATATATCTCTTTTTCCCCCTGCCCTTCCCCCAGCCTCCCCTACCCCCCAGTGTTTTGTGTCCATTGGTTATGCTTAAATGCTCACACAAAAGTCCCTTGGCTGATCTGTTACCCCCCCCCAACATCCCTGTCATTGTTGCTGTAATTTGACAGTCTGTTTGATGTTGCTCTGCCTCTGCATCTATTTTTGTTCACCAGTTTATAATGGTTATTATTATCCATAGATGAGTGAAGACATGTGGTATTTTTCTTTCATTGAATGGCTTATTTCACTTAGGATTATGTTCTCCAGCTCCATCCATACTCCTGCAAATGCTAAGAACTCCTTCCTTTTTACAGCAGCATAGTATTCCATTGTGTAGATGTACCACAGTTTTCTAATCCATTCATCTGCTGATGGGCACTTAGGCTGTTTCCAAATTTTTGCTATGGTA
>PVJC01037988.1:0-16863 GCA_004026665.1 Murina feae
GGCCACTGGTTGGCAACCGCTGGTCTACAATATGTTTGCAGAAAAGCACAGGCTGTAAGAGGCTTGAAAATGCACGGCAGCGTGGCTCGGTGGTTGAGCGTAGACCTATGAACCTATGAAGTCACAGTTCAATTCCAGGTCAGGGCACATGCCCGGGTTGCGGGTTCGACCCACAATGTGGGGTGTGCGGGAGGCAGCCGATCCATGATTCTCTCTCATCATGGATGTTTCTCTCTCTCCCTCTCCCTCCCCCTCTCTAAAAATCAGTAAGAAGAAGACGACGCACCATTTCTTCTGCATATGTTACCTCACGTGAGCCTGGTCCCACAAGGAGAGAAAATGGTTCGTTCAGTTTTTTTGTTTTGTTTGTTTTTTAAATCCTCACCTGAGGATATTTTCCCATTGCTTTTTAGAGAGAGTAGAATAGAGAGGGAAAGACAGAGAGAAATATTGATGTGAGAGAGACACACCGATTGGTTGCCTCCTGCACGCGCCCCACCAGGACCTGGGCTGGGCCTGGGCCCTTGATGGGAATTGAACCCAGGACCCTTTGGTCTATGGGCCGACACGCTAACCATTGAGCAAAACTGGCAGGGCTCTAGCAAATCATTTTAGCAGATGAGACTGTTCTCAGTAAATTTTAAACTTTGCCTCTGTTGGTGCTGGGTGCCGGGCGCCAGGCCCTGAGACGTACAGCCAGCCCTTGGCCTGGGGGCGTGGACCGGAGGGAGCTACTTTCCACTCTCTCCTTCACAGCTCACAGTCCAACTGTCTGAATAGGAAGAAAGACACGGACACGAGGGACAACACGCTCCACTAAGACAATGCGCCCCAAGCTGTCGACCTTGCAGAGCCTCGCCCCGGGCCCGGGCACGCCAGCTGCGTACGGAACTGCCACCCCCATGTTACCCTCCCTTGAAACCTAAGTCCTCGGCGGGGAAGGCCGCACCGTTGCCGGGACTCACAGTGGTGACTCCGAGGTGGTCAGCGTCCCACACACGTCGCTCCTGGTCCCCGCCCGACGGAGAGGCCCCTCGAGAAGGTGCTAATTGCTCCACCGCTCTCCCCAGAACTGACCACCAGGTGCAAGCGGGTGTCTCCCATCCCCTGGTCCGCACGGAGAGGCCGCTAGCGCTCCCCACAGAGGCTGGGAGCGGGGCCCTGACCTGGGGGTGTGGGAGCGCGCCCCCCCCAGGCTCACCCTCGGGCCCTGAGCCCTCCCCGGAGACCTGTCACGAGTTAACTGACAGAAGCTGCTGAAGAAACACGGAACAAAGCGGCTGATTTCCGATTCCACTCACTGCGCCCCGCCAGCCCTCACTTAGGCTAATTACTTAAATGATTTAGAGCCGGATGAATATTCATGCCTCGCGCTTTTCAAACACTAACGCACAGCTGAGACCATGTCATCCCGCCCTCCCCCCACCCCTCCCTCCAGCGTGGGGCCACGCCACCTGCATATCTGAGCCCAAAAGGATTCAGAGAATCACAGTAGAGACGGGGGAGGGGGCCTGTCCGACCTGCCTCCAGGGCCCACCGGGTCACGCCCGGCCAGCGAGGGCCCAGCCCGTGGGGGACGGAGTCGTGCGGCCTTGTTCTAAGTGTTGCCTGGACCTGCCTGGGCGACACGGACACACTTCCCCTTTCCTCCCGCGGCACTGGAACCTCCGGGGCAGGTGGGCAGCGTGTGCGCCGTGGCCTGGCGGTCACAGCAGAGCGGGCGGCCGGGAGCAGCCTGAGACGGCCCAGGAGGCAGAGTGGCTGTTGGCGGCAGGGGTTGGGCCCCGGCCAGGCCCAGGCTCACTCGGGCGGGAGGACTGCGTGGCCGCAGGCTGTGTGGCCACCAAGGTCAGCCCGGGCCACTCCAGCCTGAACCACTACCGTGACGCCCACAGAAACCATCAGCACCCCGTGCTGAGCCAGGACCTCCAGGGCACTAGCAGCCTGTCACCTCCCGCACCGCCCAGCCTGAGCTGCGCTGGCGCATTGGACACACCTGCTGTTCGTGACGAGAGGCGGCGAGACACACAGTCGGCACACGCCACACAGAGCACGCCTGTGAACAGAAGCCGACGAAACCACAGCGCAGTGAGGACGGCCACTGTGTCAGTGTCCACAGCCCGGAGGCACAAGCAGTGTGTGTGTGTGTGTGTGTGTGTGAATGTGACTGTGTGTGTGACTGATGTCAATGTGTATATGTATGAGTGACTGTATGTACGTGTGCGTGAGTGGTGTGTGTGTGTGTTTGTGTATACATGTGAGTGGTGTGAGTGTGTGTGTGTATGAGTGACTGTGTCTGTGTGTGTGAGTGGTGTGAGTGTGTTTGTGTATACATGTGAGTGGTGTGAGTGTGTGTGTGTATGAGTGACTGTGTCTGTGTGTGTATGTGTGTGTGAGTGGTGTGAGTGTGTGTGGACATATACGTGTGTGTGAGTGTGCTGGATGGTAACAGAACTAAACAGGAAACGGAGCAGGACGCGGGGCCATGTGGGAAGGTGGGTGGTCACGGAGCTACACCCACGAGGAATGCAGCGCCCCGGGTGCCTGAGGGCATGAGAGTGGCAACCTGATGGTCCCCAGATACCTCCCTGGGCCTCGCCAGGCAGCGGCGCCCACTGACCCCCCACAGGGTCGCCCGGGCAGTCCCCAGGGACGCCCGGGGCCGGAGCCTCGCAGTCCACGCCACAGCGACATTACGGCCGTAACGTGCGCATCACCGGCGTCATCGCAGCCCATCTGGGCATCTCGTTTGGGAAACAACCTCGAAAGGAACCAAAGACTCTCACGTCCCAGCCACCCCGTCACAGGAATCCATGTCCCACGGAGCTTCCGCTTAACGGCACGCTCGGCGGGCACTGGGCGCTGGCGCCGTCCCCACGCGGGCGGAGCGCTGGCCTCTCCCGTGGCCCCCGAGGCTGGCCCATCGCTCAGCTCCGCTCCGCTGCCTCTTCCTGCCGAAAGCTCATGACAGGGAACCCTGGGTCCTGGGCTCGGCGGGGTGGGCGCCCCGACTTCCCTCTACTCTCTCTCATCAGTCACCGCAGACAGCACGGAGGCGCGGCGGAGTCAACACGCGCGGACGCAGCCCCACTCCGCGGGCCTCCCGGCAAGTGCAGCGCGGCTGGCGCTGGAGTCGCACCTCCCCTCCCGCGGGCCGGCGGAGCCTCGGGCACTGACAGCAGGACTGGCCGGGCTCCCCTCGCCTGAGCCTCCCCGCCGTCCCCGCCCCTGCGCCCCGACTGACGTCTTTACAGGCAAGAAGGACGTTATTTCTAACACTGACGTGTGTGATGTGCAGAAAACCAGGCCAACGTCTAAACGCAAAACAGAAAGAAGCTGCGATCCGGCTGTGACGTTGGCCGTCCTCGGGGGACCGCCTCGCGTCCCGCCACCCGGCCCCACGCCCCGAGGGGCGGCACACTCACCTTCTGGCTCCCCGCACAGGGTGCACTGCGACTCTGTGGGGAGAGAGAGAGAGAGAGAGGGGGGCGTTACTGCGGGCTCCGGCACCCTCACACGCTCAGCAGCGACGGCGCGAGCTGCTCCCGGCGACGTGGGGCACACGAGAGTCACACACGAGTCACACGCAATGAGTCACACGCACATGAGAGTCACACGCACTTGAGAGTCACACACATGAGAGTCACACGCACATGAGTCACACACACGAGAGTCACATGCACACGAGTCACACACACGAGTCACACGCAATGAGTCACATGCACACAAGAGTCACACGCACACGAGAGTCACACGCACATGAGACTCACACGCACACGAGAGTTACACATGAGTCACATGCACAGAGATTCACACACACACACACACACACATACACACACGAGTCACGTGTTGGGCTCTCGCATGCCCGCTCCTGCTGGGAAGGAACGCAGACTCCCTGGCAGACGAGGCGCCACCCACCTTCCTGAGGAAACTTGGGCAAGTGACTCCCCTCAGCTCTGCGACAGGGACAGTGACATGGCTGTGGGGCAGGGCAGGATGAGTGACAGCGATGAAGGAGCCGCGCAGGCCTGGCCTTCCTCCACGCCAGCCCCAGGCCGCGAGCTCACCTGCGGGGCGGCAGCAAGGGGCCCACAGATCACACCCCTGGGAGGCTTGCGCCCTGAGGACTCTGGTCAGACCCAGTCCCACGGCTCCCCGTGGGCGCTCCTGGCCTCAGGGTCCCCGCACAAGCCCACTGCAGGGCTCGGCGCCTTCAGGCCGCACCGCCTGGGTGTTGGCAGCGCCTCCGGCCTCCGCCCTGTGGCCGGGCAGCCCCGCTCACCGCTGGCACCGCCACCCGGGGCAGGGCCTGGCGGATGCCACCCTCCCCTGAGCTGCACCCACCAACAGCCTCATCTGAAGGGAGGGCTGCAGGCATGTGTAATGGCCCCGGGAGAGAAACCAGCTGACATCCCACCGCGTGGGACCTGTACCTGCCCCGCGCAGCCTGCAGGGGCCAGCCCCTCCCCAGGCGGCCGCAGGGAGGGTCCGCCTGCTACTGGACCCTGTTTCCCGAAGGGGGGCCTGCGTCTTGTACCAGCCACCGAACGTGTGCGCAGTGTGCGCATGTGTTTAGAGGCAGCTCTCACCCCCGTGACATAGGTGGTGCAGGCAGGCACACACACACACACACACACACACACACCGCCCTCTCCCACTCCGGCTGGCGTGTGGTGGTGCCCAGCGGCACCCGGGACCCACGGGGGTTGGGGCACAGCTGAAGGCAGAGCCCAGGCACTTCTCGGGGGCCCCATGGTGGGAGCAACTGCCGAACTCGGGAGGCCAAGTCCAAGGTCACTGAGCGCCGGACACGGATTTCCCGCGGGAAGCAGAGAGCCCGGCTGTGCTCACCCCCCACACCAGCCTCCTAGATGCACCCCTGACCGGCCGGCTCCTGCCAGCACCCCAGGCGGAACCCAGGACCCCCCCACTCGTCAGTGGGTGCTGTCACGCTCTCCCCGCCTCTGGGGGGGAGGGGAGTCCTGGGCCCAAGTCCCACGCTGCCGCGCAGACACACTATGTGTCTTGTGCCAATGACACGGGACAGATCAGCCATTCACCTCACCGGAGCTCCCACAGGACCTGACAGTGGAAGCACACGTGTGCACATTCACATGTACATGCATAAGAGGTGGGGGTGGAGGGGCCTTGCTTCTCAGACTTCGTTCCAGAAGGCTGTTCGAGCAGCGAGTCATTTGTAAGCTGAACCCCCCGGGGGGTTCCCTGCTTTAGCTTCTCTCAAACACAACACACGCCTCGTGGGCTGTTCCGCCTACATGTACACGCATGAGAAGCGCAAAGCACATGGGCTGTAAACGTCACAGAAGGGAAATGAAATGTACAGTGAGAAATGAAAATTCAATAGTAGGAGTCGCAGCACCGAGCGAACGCACACAAACGCGTTCACGGAGCGGCATCCTGAGGCCTCGCAGCCAGTGTCCTCCTCACGCAGAGCGGCACCCGCCAAGGCCTACTCATGCCTTTAAAACAGGTGCTTGGGCCCCGGCCAGTGTGGCCCAGTGGATAGAGCGCCGGCCTATGGACGGAAGGGTCCCGGGTTTGAGTCCAGTCGCGGGCTCGATCCCCGGTAAGGGGTGTGTGTGCAGGAGGCAGCCGATCCATGTTTCTCTCTCATCCGTGTTTCTAACTCTCTATCCCTCTCCCTTCCACTCTGTGAAAATCAATAAAATATATTCCAAACATAAAAAGGAAGCCAAATTCTCCGCTGCCTTCCAGTTATAAAAATAAAGAAAAAAAAAACAAACATAAAAATGTTGGGTGTTCAGTCATATTCCACATCTACCTCCGACCTTCGCCTCAGGGACATACACGTTAGCCTCCGGGAATGGACCCAAGTTGCTGCATGAAACACCACCCAAGGTTCCAGCCATCTGCAACGCTGCGGTGCTGTGGGCACCCCAGGGACAGGAGCCTTAGGGGGAGCCCCGTAGGGAGGGGGAGGGGGCAGGGCGGGCCCAGGTGTCCCCTGCCCTGAGCCACACGTATTCCCACCGAACCTCCTGTGTCAGAGGCCCTGTCCCTGCCAGCCGCTCGCCCTCCGCCTGCCCTGAAGGTGCCAGGAAAGCAGCCCTTGCTTTCAATCCCCTCTGCGCCTGTCGCCAGGGGTTTGTCTGTTGCTGGGATCACGGGGTTGGTGAGGCCGCGTCTCTCAGCGCCGCGGATGGAGGCTGTTATTTCTGTGTCAACTCATGGCTCATCCCGCGCCCGGAGGAAACTCCTCTGCCCAAGTTAGCGCCCCCAGGGCGGCGCTGCCTCGGCCGAACTGCATGCAACTCGTACTTTTAAAAGATACATTTTTATTGGCTTCAGAGAGGAAGGGAGAGGGGTGGAGACTCAATGAGGAAAGAGAATCACTGATCAGCTGTCATCTGCACGCCCCCTACTGGGGATCAAGCCCACAAGCCGGGCAGGTGCCCTTGACCGGAAGCAAACCCTCACCTCCTGGTTCGCAGGTCGGGGCTCAACCCCTGAGCCACACCGGCCGGGCTCTTTCTTGATTTTCATACCAACCCTTCGAGGACACCAGCCGTGCCAGCTCCGGGGGAGTTCCCTGGCCTCCCTCTTCCCCGGCCCCGGCCCCTCTGTCTCTCACTCAGGGCGTTCTCTCTCCATCTGCACCCCCAGGGCCTTGGGGGCACATGCTCTGCCCACAGCGCACCACTCTGCGTGACAACAGTCTCAAACGCATCATTTATGCTACAACATAGGCCCCTGTCCAGTGTGCCCGGCGTGTGCTGGGAATCGGGGTGCGGAGGTAGAGCTGCTACAGGAAGGCCCCCCACCTGGGCGCAGGTGATGGAGCGCGGGGCCGGGAGCGGGAGGCTGCAGGGAGCTTCATGGTCACTGCCTGCCCCCCAGTCCCTCCTCGTGCCAGGAATCAGCTGACACAGCGGCCACAGCCCCCTGCCCCCCACATTGCAGGCCTCATGACAGGTGCTGGGACCACCACTCCATGGGCAGCCATTCATGCAGGCAAACAAAACGCAAGAGTAAAGGGGGTGAAGAACAGGGACCCACACCCCGCCTGCCCACCATCGGGGTGGCTCCTTGGAGAAGGGAAACTGGGTGACATCTGAAGCCAGGGGACTTTCCTCCTTCCTCCCTTCCCCCTCCTTTCCCTCCTTCTTCCCTCCTTCCTTCCTTCTCCCTTCCCTCCCTCCCTCCCTCCTTGCCAGCCCCTCCTTTGTGGGGCTCACCCCCACAAAGTGAGAGAGGCACCCGCTAACCTAGGAATCGGAATCTCAGGCGTAAGTGCCACAAGCCCCCGTGCTGGGGGGGAAGGGGGGGGCGGGCAGGAGGGTACAGGCCCATGGAGGCAGGAGAGGAGCGACCTCGGGGGCAGGGCAGTTTCTCTGAGGAAAGAGGATGGGGAGGCGCAGAAAGAGGCAGCATGGATGCGAAGCTGGTGAAGTCGCGAGTGGCTGTCTCCCCATTCACGGGGACTCAGGGAAACCGCACAGGTGACCAAGGTCCCCTCCTGGCAAAGACAGGCCCCGGCCCTGCCTGCGACCCAGGCCTCAGCGAGTTCTCTCCGTCTCCAGGGCCCCCTTCAGGCCCCAGCAGGCAGAGGTGACAGTGGTTCCCTAAAACGCTGCTCAGAGTCTGGGAACAGCCCCTCCCCGACCCCCAGCTCACACCGGCACCAGCCCCCTCTCAGCCCTCGGCGTCTGCTCTGCCCCAAAACCAGATAAGCTCATTAGTGCTGCCTTGTTCACTGATTTGCTGTTGTTTGGATAAGCTGGGGATTTCTGTTCCTCGATCGTCCCTCTAGGTAGGCCTATCTACAAACAAATTAAATCCCATCACGCCAATTACTCCTAATGCCAATCATCAGCGCAGTCTCCGCCTCTCGGCTTTCCCGGGAGCCCTCGGCTGCCACCTCCCACCTTCAGGAACACCGTGAAGAGACGCTGTCCCCTGTGCCGCACGCGGTCCCGCTGAAGCCGCGTCCACACTCACAGGCACACGGTCTGCGCCGTGCCCCGCGTTCCTCTCTGCTGTGAACGCCGAACTGCCTGACTCGCGGATGTGCTTCCTGAACTTTACACCTAAACAAGGCCAATCCGGGCGCTTCCGGAGTGGACTACCTTCCCACCACAGACACACTGCCTGCCCGTCTAAACCGAAACCGCACTATCCTTCTGAAGGAAAACAAAACAAAGTTATGCAAATTCTTCTTTTTTCGAGACTAGTTTGACCGAGTTCCCCGAATTCCCCCGTGAATTTTAGGATCAGCATGTCAGTTTGTGAGAACAAAGTCTGTGGGGTCCTGGCAGGGACTTGGGGACTCGTTAAACCTGGGGATCCAGGTGGGGGTCTGCCCCCTCGGGGACGGGAACGGGGCTGTGGTTCCACTAATATCATGTTCTTCACTTTCCGTCCCCAATATTATTTTATTATTATTATTACTAGGGGCCCGGTGCACAAAAATTTGTGCACTTGGGAGGGTCCCTCAGCCCAGCCTGTGCCTTCTTGCAGTCTGGGACCCCTCGGGGGATGTCCACCTGCTGGCGTGCCTGGCCAGCATGGGTGAGGGGCTGATGGCTGTTTGCAGGCTGGCCAAGCCCCCCAGTGGGAACCCTCACCCCATGGAGGTGTAGCCAGCCTGGGTGAGGGGCTGAGGGCCATTTTAAGGCTTCCCACAGTCCCTCCAGGGTTCAGGACCCTACTGGGGTGGCTGGCGAGCTTGGGTGAGGGGCTGAGGGCTGTTTTCAGGCTGCCCACAGCTCCCATTAACCCAACGTCCCAGCGAGGCTGGCTGGAATCAGGTTTCTGGGGTTTATTTATCTTCTATAATTGAAACTTTGTTGCCTTGAGTAGAGGCCCAGCCGGCCTAGGCAGGCAGTTTCAATTCCATCACTGGTGCAACAGAAGCCTCTTGTTTGCTCTAGCTCCATGGCTGCCAGCTGCCATCTTGGCTGGGTTAATTTGCATACATCCACTCTGATTGGCTGGTGGGCATGGCTTGGTTGATGGGCATGGCTTAGGTGTCTCAGAGTGATGGTTAATTTGCATATTGCTCTTTTATTAGATTAGATTATTATTAATCCTCCCCTGAGGGTATCTTTTTCCCATTGATTTTTAGAGAGTGGGAGGGAGAGGCAAGAGGGAGAGAGAAACATCAGAGTGAGAGACAAATGGGAGAGGGTTGGTTGCCTCTCACACACACCCCTAACTGGGGGCGGGGATCAAACCTACAACCCCAGTACACGCCCTTGACTGGGGCTCGAACCAGTGACCCTCCAGGGCACAGGCTGATGAGCTAACCACTGAGCAAGGCTAGCCACAGCTATGTTTTTAACTTTTGAATTGCTCACTGGAAGTGTAGACAGATGCACTTAGTTTTTGTATATTGATTTTATAACCTGTGACCTTGCTGAACTCATCCATCATTTCTAATAATTTTTAGTGGATTTTTTAGGACAATTTCACATGGTCTGAAAACAGATACAGTATTGCCTCTTACTTTCCAATGTGGACTCCTTCTATTATTATTATTATTATTATTATTATTATTATTATTATTTATGTAAGAGAGGAAGGGAGAGGGAGAGATAGAAACAACAATGATGAGAGAGAATCATGAATCAGCTGTCTGGGGATTGAACCTGCAACCCGGGGCATGTGCCCTGACCAGGAATCAAACCATGATCTCCAGGTTCACAGGTTCACACTCAACCACTGAGCCACACTGGCCCAGGGGATACCTTCTCTCCTCTTGCCCAGCCACCCTGGCCAGAACTTCCAGGTGGGTGTGGAACCAGTACTAAGAGCAGAACTGGCTTTCCTCCTGACTGGGTCTGTCACAGGTGCCCTTTATCAGGGTGGAGATTCCCCATCTATTCCTAGTTTATTGAGGGTTCTTATCATGAAGGGGTCTTGGGTCTTGAACACTTTTGCTGCATCTATTGAGCTGACCCTGTCGTTGTTGTCCTTTTATTCTATTAATGTAGCACATTATTTTAGCTGACCTTCAGATGTCAAGCCAACCTTGCATTCCTGGAGAGAGCCAATGAACCTGGTGTGATCTTTGCCATGTGGCTGGATTTGGTTCACTGGTCTCATGTGGAGGATCTGTGCATCTACATCCTAAGAGACACTGGCCTGTCATTCGTTTTCTTGTACTATCATCACATGCTATTGGCATTGGAGTAGCACTGGCCTCATATTACGAGCTGGAGTCCCCCCTTCTGACGTCGGAATGATATGTGAAGGATTGATGTCTGTTCTCTCAACATTTGGTAGAATTTACTACCAAAGCCATCTGGGCCAGAGCTTTCCTCTGAGGGTGTTTTATTCTGTTTTTCTTTCTTTCTTTCTTTCTTTTTTTTTCATGAACATCCACTTTTCTTCTTAGATATCTATTCAGATTTTCTATTTCTTAAGTCTGTTTTGGCAGGTTTTGTCTATCTAGGAATTTGTTCATTTCAGTTAAGTTGTCCAATGTATAGGCTTACCATGGTCCATAGTACTCCCTTATAATTATTGTTTTAAAACTTTCTTTAAAATTGAGGTGACATTCACACAATGTACAGTTCACCATTTAAAAGTGAATAACCCGGTGTTGTGTAACATGGTATCATGCCCAAAGGACACCCTGTATTATGGAGGGTGCTGCTCCCGCTTCCTCTGCCCTTTGTCACTAGGAACACTGTCTCCATGGCCTCACCAGCTCTGCCAACTTCAGGTAAGTGACGTCACACACCATGTGGCCTTCTGTGTCCACCCTCTTTCAGTTACCATAATGCTTCTGGGTTTCCTTGTAGCAGCAGGGGCCAGCACCTCGCCCCACTTTACGCTGACAACAGTCCACTGTGTGTGTGCGCATCCGTCCATCAGGCCGTGGACATCTCCTGTGGCTCCTGTGAACAGTGTCGCTGTGAACACACATGTACGTGGACTTGTTTCAATACGTTTTTCATTCTTGTGGGTTTGTACGAGGAGTGGAACTGCTGGGTCACATGGTAATCAGATTGTGTGTGTGTGGACAGCCAGTGTGCTTTCCGTCACAACAAACCATTTTGCACTCCAAACAGCGGTGAGAAGGACTTTTATTTCTCCACATCCTTGCCAGCACCTGTTCTTTCCTGGGTTTGCTGTTTCTTTTTTTGTCTGTTTGTTTGTTGTTTTGTTAATAAAGTCACCCGGACAGTGTAACCTGCCACCTCGCTGTGGTCTGACTGGCAATCCCGAATGTCAGACAGCAGGGAACCTCTTTCTGAGAGATTGCGGGCGTTTGCGTATCTGCTTTGGCAAATGTTTTCATGCCCTTTGCCCGCTTTTATACGCTGCGAGGCTTGCTGTTGGACTCCGAGTTCCGCAGACATGCTCGTGCCCGTGGCCATCCTCTTCACGTCTCTGGGAGTCTCTTCTTTCGTTCTCAATCTTAGTGAGCTGAGTCCCCTCTCCCTTCTTCTTTGGCGGTTGGCTAAGGGCTGGACAATGCTGTCGATTTTTTCCAAGAGCCAGGTTTCGGTTTCGGTGGTTGTCCGGTTTTTCTGTTCTGTATTTCCTCGTTTCTGCTCTGCTCACACACTGAGATGCTGTGAGGGTAAAACCAATCCCTGAATGTGAAAGGGCCTATAAAAACGGGCCTGTGTGTCAGAGGCCGTTCATTCAACAACCACCAAACGAATGGTCTGCAGAGCTGCCTCCGCTCGAGGCGCTGGCTCTGGACGCGGCGCTCACACACGCAGACTCCACGGCACTTCTTACGTGGAGGGTGCGCCTCGCTCACTCTCTGCTCCCCCTTCCTGGCCTGGAGCACACGCTCCGTGAAAGTCAGGCAGACGCAAAAGGAAGTGGAAGTGCTGAGCGAAAGAAGCCAGTCGGAGAAAGGCAACTCTCACATGATCTCACTCACATGTGGGATATGATGATCAACATCATGTGACGGACAAGAATAGATCCAGAGACAAATGGCAACCAAAGGACCCGTATGCGTGCACATTAGCATCACCGATGGACACGGACACTGGGGTGCTGGGAGCTCGCTCGGGGTGGGAATGGCTGGGGTGGGGGGTCAATTGGGGGGAAAAGGAGTAAAACTTTAGACAAAAAAGAAAAAAAAAAGGAAGAGGAAGATATGCCAATTAGCTGCCATTTTTCCTGCAATCTCTCTCAGCCCTGCACTCATTGAGAGACATTCACCTCCCACCTCCCGGGGTGTCGCAGACACACTGTGTGCCCTGAAAGCACCACTGTGATGAACTGGTGAACGCTCATCTGCCTTCATTGTAATGGGTGTTTAGGGGACTCACGGAGAGGAGACATCGACGCAGGTAAAGTGATGCCATGAGGCTAAGGAGATGTCCCAAGGGTTTAACGACGAGGACGGGGTTGCCTGCTGCTTTTCTGCCGCATGCATTGCTTGCCAGGGAATGAAGCACCCGGTGGGTCCTCCGTCACATGTGCCCATGGTGCTGGCTTTCCTTACGGCACCGACGGGTCATGGCCCTGCTCCCTCTGGGAGTCTGAGCAGTGAGGCAGGCCCTCCCTCAGCACCCACAGGCCCTCCCTCAGCACCCACAGACGCTCCCTCAGCAGCACCCACAGGCCCTCCCACAGCAGCACCCACAGGCTCTCCTGCAGCACCTACAGGCCCCCTGAGGAGGGGGCTCCTGCCCTCAGCATTGGGCCGCGTCTGTGCTGACATCCGGCCACACCTGGCGTTCACTAACCCGCATTTAAGTGGGATGAACCTGTCGAGGAGACAGGTACACGCGTTCCTCTGAGTTGGAGCCTCCTCTCCTAGTGACGCGGGGCAGGAGGAGGCTGACGTCGGCAGCTCCGGTCACCAGCGGCCCCTCGCGCCGTGTTTCCCTCGAGGCTTTCCAGGAGCCTCACTTGCAGGCTCTCCTCCTTCCCGGCTGCAGTCGCTGGTTCAAAGGCAGAGCAGCAGCGTCTGGGCACAGGAGCCTGCGCTGGAAATGCCCTCCTCCCCTCCAGCTCTGCGACCGTGGCGGCTAAGGCAGAGAAGGACACGCCCGACGGCGCCCCGCTGTTCACACCGCCTGTGTGCTTTACGCCCCACTCCGGAGCAGAGCGGGCGTGGGGAGAGAGGACGTGAGCAGCTGTGAGCAGAGACCGGTGGCCGCGGGCGGGGTGCCTGCCGTGGGGCCGGTGCGGAGACAGATTGGACGGAGCGGTGGTGCCAGACCATCAGGACGGGGGCCCAGAGCACCCAGTACTCGATGTGTCTCTGGAGCCACAGATCCAGATCCCGAAGGAAGCAGAGACGGGGCCACTGTGGTTCCTGCTCACCGTGTGGGGAGACAGACTTCTCACGTCGCACCCACAAACCCCAGGCAACACGGCTGCGCACACGTCAGTCCCCGCAGCCGGCCACGCCTGACACACACGCCCGGCACACACGCCGGACTGCACAGGCTCCTTAGGGACAGAGCGTGGAAGGAGTGCCCTCGCAGTGAGAGGGAACAGGACCCATGGCACCAAGCCCTCCCCTCTCCACACACGCACACGTGTGTACACATGCACACACATATGGCCTCCTGCCAGCACTGCCACCAGAAGCACCATGTCTGAGGTGACACAACTCAATGCATCTGTGTGCATATGTCCCCGGCACAGAGGGCAGTTAGAAGACACATCGCTTTGCCCGGCCGGGGTGGCTCAGTGGTTGAGCATCAACCGATGAGCCAGGAGGTCACGGTTAGATTCCCCGTCTGGGCACAGGCCCGGGTTGTGGGCTCCATTCCCAGTGTGGGGCGTGCAGGAGGCAGCTGACGATGATTCTCTCTCATCGATGTTTCTCTCTCCCTCTCGCTCATCGATGTTTCTCTCTCCTTCTCTCTTCCTCTCTGAAATCAATAAAAATAGTTATTTTTTAAAATCACTGCAACTTGAATAGCTCTCCTACCCACAAATTCATTATCTTAATTCCCCACTAGGAGGTGGGACGTTTTTCTTCTTCCCGAAGCCGAACTAGCTGACAGCTCCCTCCATCCTCTCCCCTCTGCACACTCCTCTGCGAGGCACCTCGTCCTTCCCCTGAAGCTGGTACTTCCTGCTTCCCACGGGGCGGGGGTGGGTCCCACTGCCTTTGGTTTCTGACGGCTTGGTGAGCCCGAGGACACGTGGGCGGCAGCCACGGCAGCAGAGGCTAAATCCGTGGAGAAGATGGCGTATGACTCAAGGCCCCCTCGGACGCCTTGATGGCAGCAGGAGCCGCGTGTGTCATCCCTCCACAAGGTCTGCGGGATGCCCGGCTCCCGTCAGGCGGCGACCAGGCCAGAGCTGGAGAGGAGACACTCGTGTCCGTGTCAGCTCAAGCTCAGGCCTGGCCGCAGGTGCCGGCGTGAAAGCGGAGATACGGCTGCAACACGAACGGGAGAAGCTTCCAGAATCAGAGTGCAGGTCAGACTCCTGCCTCAATGTCTTCCTTGTGCAGCCCTGAAACTGTTGTGGGGGTCACTGCGTTGTCGACGTTGGTCGAGAATAAAAAGATGGGCTACAGCCCTGTCCGGTGGTGCTCAATGGTCTGAGCATCCACCCTGGGACTGAAGGGCCCCGCGTTCGATTCCAGTCAAGGGCGCGTACCTGGGTGGCAGGCTTGATCCCAGCCCCTGCTGGGTGCCTGCAGGCGGCAACCCATCGATGTGTCTCTCTCACATGGATATTTCTCTCTCCCCACTGCCCTCTCTACTCTCTCTAAAAATCAATGGAAAAATACCCTCAGGTGAGAGTTTAAAGAAGAAAAGGTGGGACATTCTTGGTCGTTGCCCAAACAACTGTGCACAGCCATCGTCCCTGTCCCCTCATGTCCGAGGGGCCTCTCAGCCGCCCTGTGGACACGTCCGAATCCCAGCATGAAGCCATGGCACCCAGCACGGCCCAGCGGCCCCTCCAGGCAGTGAGATGCCGACACAGCCGAGGCTGTCCTGGCTGGTCGGAGCGGACGTGGTCTGTGTGGCCCCTCAGCTGGCGGTCAGGCTGCTGCGATCAGCGACCACAGAGCTCCCTCACGTGTGTGTGCCCGAGCAGAGCCATCCGCGAGGCCTGGAGGTTAACTACGCAGTCAGGGGTGAGCCGGCAACGTCTGCACAGCAGCCACACGTTCCGGGTCGTGCCACTCGGCACCCAGGCCTTGCTCTCTGTCCCGGGCGCAGGGCCCCTGGGGCACCAGGACACCCGGCCGCCGAGCTCCGCTGTGACTCAGAGGCTCTGAGCCCAGCCAGGGTCGGCACAGGTGGAGGAGAGGGACAGACAGACAGACACGGGCTCTCACAGGAGCTGTGACCTGAGGGGGAAAGCACGAGGTGGAGTTTGCTCCAAACCCTTCCGTGTGCTGCTCGGAGCCCACGGCCCATCCGTTGTTCAAGGGCAAAGACACGCATGAGCAGAAACACGAAGCCAGAGCCACAGGTCTCTCTATGCCGTCCCTCAGCTCCTGCCCCACAAAGTCAGGAAACAGGTTATAAAAACAAAAGCTTTCTCAGTCCCAGTCATCCAGGCCCCTGATAGCACGTGTCTTCAGGTAGGACCCAAATCTGAAGGCTGAGGACGAAAGCTGTGGGTGCCAGCAGCCGCGGAGGCAGGGGGGGCAGGTGGGGGTTTGGGGAGCCTATCGAGGGGCAGCAGCCGTGGTGTGGGGGGGGTGAGCATGGTGGCAGCCCTCGGCTGAGAGGGCCATGGCTGGAGAACTCAGCAGCTGGACGAGGGAGCGACGTCCTATCCCAGCCCACCGTCCCCGGGGGGCAGGGTTGGACAGAGACGGGTGTGATGGATAGGCAGGAGAGAATGGCGACACCAAGAGTCGCCGTGAACGCTGCTGGCCCGTCCTTGAGGACAAGCAGCATCATTGGGCAGCACCAGGAGGGAGGCAGCGGCGAGGGCTGCGCCCGTGGCAGAAGGACACACACAATCCGCACCGAACACGCACCGACAGTCACCGGGAGGGCCTGGGCAGAGCTGGGAGGCGCGTCTCCCTGCTGTGCTGGCTCTGGGCACTGTCCGTCCCACGCCCAGGCCCCAGATCACTCCACCCGTGGGCTCTGCGGCCGCCCAGCCAGGGCCACCAGCTCTGTTGTCCACCCCACAGGGTTTCTGTAAGGTGATCCCCACGACCTCGAGTCAAGGAGACAGGAAGAGCTGGGCTCTCGGTCCACAGGGCCCCGCATGCAGGACGGAGGCGGCTCCTGCCCACTGTGGGAGTCACCTGTCTGAGCCCAGGACAGTCCACCTGCCACATGCCTGCAGCTGCCCGCCCGCCACACCCTGAGCAGGAGAGGCAGTGCCGACCCCCGCAGACTCAGCCGGGAGCGGTGCCTCTCCCGGCGAAGGTGGAGTCACTTCCTGGCACGAATGTGGAGGCAAGTTTGGGTCATTAATGTCATTCCCCCCAGGATCTCACGACTCCTCTGGGACCAACGGTGCCACCTTCTCACCTACAGGCCAGAGAAGCAGCTGCCGAGCCACAGACTTCTCCTCGGCTCTGCCGGGTGTGTGTACATGTGCGCGTGTGTGCACGAGTGTGCACACGAGTGGGTACGTGTGTATGTGTGTGTGCGCATGTGTGCACGAGTGGGTGCATGTGCGCGAGTGGGTGCACGAGTGGTTGTGTGTATATGCGTGTGTGCATGAGTGGGCGCATGTGTGTACATGTGTGCGAGTGGGTGCATGTGTGCTCATGTGTGCTCACATGTGTGTGCTTGTATGCACATTTGTGTCGTGTGTGAGTGGTGTTTGTGTGTGCATGTTTGCCTTTGCATGTGTGTGCGTGTTCGCATGTGTGTGTTTGCTGAGCTCTGAACTTTATCTTTCATCCAAAGCTGTGACCTGATGTCTACTAAGCGCAGCGCGTGCTCACTTCGGGGCCCG